>JBCHJU010160946.1:0-10157 GCA_039654505.1 Plocamopherus imperialis | reverse complement strand
AATAATAATAATAATAATAATAATAATAATAATAATAATAATAATAATAATAATAATAATAATAATAAAAATACTAATTGCAATAATAACAATTCAGTGATTAAATATTATCTACCATTTGTACCAATACTTCTGAGCCATTACAACAAGGATTTGTGCACATTGCCAAATACTTTGACATCAGTTTTATAACAATATATTTTAAGCTTTCTGTCGTTTTTGTAGTTAATTTTAGTGGATTTTGGTTGACATAAAACAAGGATGGGAAGAAAAGGTTGATTAGACCCTTAAATCCAACTATCAAAAGCCTTCATACAATTCCATGTAAAACATGCTTTTGCTTTAAAAATTTACTCTGTGGTCCCGAGAAGAAGAAGAATTCATTCATGTTAAAAAAAAAAAAAGTGCATGACTGGACCATTTACTTTACGCTAAAGCTACCATGTTGATCAAATTGTTTCTAAAACAAACAAAAAGAAAGAAATCAATATGTACGGTAAATAAATAACAACAAAAGTAAACAGCTGTGGCCAAATCAGCCTTAAAATACTTCCTTTAGTAATGCAATGCATTAAATTTGAAATAAGTCACAGCTAAAATAATTAACCAGAATTCTGGTGAAAATGATTTCAGCATTAATGTGCCGATTTTACTTAGAACAAAATAATAGTGTTTAATAAAATAAATAATAAAGTAGTACCCCTTGCAAGATGAAATAATAGATGACTGTATGTCTTATGCCTTCAAGCATGACACAATATACTCTCGCATACATTTTTACACCCATCAAATTAGATCTTACTCGACAACCAGCTCTCTATAGAAAGGGGTGGAAGTGGTTGGTAAAAGTGACAAGGGATGGTAGTGAAAAGTGAAAGACAAAGACAGACAGACAAACTTACAGTGTAGTTACAGATAGGCACACAAACACAGGGAGAAATGCTAAAATTTTAAGAAAGAAAAACTGAGATGCTGGTATTTTGAAATGCTTCCTGACCACCACCAAGTTGTGATGCCATGATTTGGATTACTCCTGCTTGTGGTATTTGTACTACAATATTAATTTATGACCACTTGCCAAATTTAGAATCCACACCATTTGTTAATATTACTATTACAATTATTACGTAAAAGCACCAAGAAGATGAAATAGCAAAAACATCTTTTCTTTTTCTTCTTCTTTTTTTCTTTTCTTTTTTCTTTTTTTCTCTTTTTTCTAAAGTCTACGAGAATAAGTTGGATACAGTAGTGATTGTACAGCAGTAATGGTAATGATAATAGCATTGTGGACATGAGTATTGATTAGAAAACAAGCTCACTTTCCAATGTGCCTGAAAAAATAATGAAGATATGAAGCAATATTAAATAATATCAAGCAACACCAGATTAAATGACAATTATTGGGCCAACAAAACAAAACATATTTTAACAAATACAGCTACAAACAAGTTAAAATATGTTCTATGATTAACATATATATATTCTTTACATTGCTGCACTTTTATTTCTCCCCTTGTTATGCTGCTTCCTTTTGATAATTTGTCTTTCAATTGGTTTAATTTTAATGCTTATGAATATTTTCAGAAAGCCTTTTAAAGGACACAAATTTCAAACATGAAAAGACATTGCAGCAATGTAAAATCAAGCAAGCCAACATCAGAAAAAGCACTTGACAACAGCAAAGAACAGGCATGATCGGATCAAAGCACCCAATAAAAAAAATGTATTATGATTCAAATCGATCTCTGGATTGAAAATCTTGAGCATCTTTATCAAACAAAAGGAGAAAATCTTTATCAGTTTTTACACATCTTTGTCACACCACCATAGAAATAGAACGTAGTCAAGAACACATACAAAATACGTTTATTTTCAGCCCCAAAGAAATCTATAGCAAGTACAAGTTGAAGATATGTCTGAAGAGTTTAGGCACTTTTATCGTATGTATACTGCCATTCAGAGGACACAGAAGAAATTGGTAAGAATCATGGGGGAGGGGGAAGTAGGGGAGAGATGTCAAGAAAAGAACATAGCACTAAGAATAACTGAAATTTCAAGGCATTCTTGAAACTCCCCAGGCCAGTACAAAGGAATGAAACTATGATTTGCTTTTTGTTCCTGGAGTGAAATAATTGTCATAAGCTGCAAGTAATGAGCAGGAGACATTTGAAAGTCATCATTTGACAGATTCATGTGATTTGAGGGGCTATGTTGGATGTAAATGAGAGGATGTAAATGAGAGAACATGTACGAATGAAGAAGAAAAGATAAAGACTGCAAATATCTGAGTGAAAAAGACAGCAAAGCACATAGAAATTCCCCTAATGAGAAAAATAGATATCAACAAGAGCAAAGATTCGTATCACAATGCAGAAAGTTCCTCGGCTGTGAATTCAACTCGTGGTGGTCTAATCATATTATATGATAAACTAAATATCACAACGAGACCACAATAGAAGATGCTAGGCCTTCATATCAAAGAAGGGGAGGTGCTTAACTGAGAGACTTTTCCAAATTGCTGGAACATAAAATCATTCCTACATTGTAGCTCTTTATACAGAAATAGCGCCATCCTTGACTCAAAGTCAACTACATGTACTTGAAAAGATGTTAGACATCATGACCTTACGGCCTTCCACTGTCTCGAGACACATACACACACACTTTTCACACACAAACACACACACATTATGCTATGGTGTAAATGTTTTCCATCAGTCTACTAATATAAATGTCATCTGCACTCATACCATAGCTTTACTAATGTCAACCTAGCAAGCAATTGTGTGATTTACAACCATATCATAGCCTTTATGTATTCCATCTGTCTACCAGAATTTGGTCTACACTAATATCGTGGCCGTTATGCATTTTGTCCACCAAGACATGGTTTATACTCATATCGTGGGGGTTCAGTTGTCTATATTTTAAAAATCTTAGTTATGATCCTATCCTAAAACTATTTACAAAACTTAAAACGCAGAAATAAACAAATTATCATCACTAATTATAAGAGGTACTGGCATAAAAAGAAAACATGTACAACAATATGTAGACAGCACTCTGGAAGAGAAATTGAGTTAGACTGCAAACTTGACCAGATCAGCACCACCATTGGACTCTGAATAGAATCTGTGAGTGAGCATTCTCTTATTCTTATCTGACAGACACTTTTGCTTGCTACAGTTCACAAACTTTTCTGATCATTGGGTCAAATGTGACAAGGAAGTGATCAAGAAAAAATCCTTTCAAAGCCCTATTCTTCTCTTTCAGCATTATTATATATAATAGCATCTATCGCAAAGGGAAGACTTGAAGTGAAACTATTGGATCTTAGTGCACAGAACAAAATGCATATTTTGTCATTATAATTTAACAATAAAGCAACATATAAATGAAACAAAAAGGGGAAAATCGAATGTAACATTAGAAAATTACAATACTAGAGCTAAAGAGGATTATTTGGGTTTCATGACTTTTAAAAGTATTTCACTTACTTACAATAGAAAGAAAAAGGAGGAAAAGGATTTGGTTTCTAAAATGTGATATTTCATATTCCCCCCAAGGTTTGACATTTACATGCACTACAACTGGGAGTTCAAAAGGGAAATTGTTAAATGATCTTTGAATTGATAGTGAACCATAATTAAAAAGAAATGTTTCAGTAGCAACTTTCATTGAAAATATTTGTAAAAATAACAATTTTTACATCAGCTTGACCTAAAAAAGAAAAAAGTTGCACATAAAAATTGAACTGAAGCCAGTGTAGCTTTTTTTAAGAAAGTCAAATCATTGCTATAAGCATAAGTGGTTTACAGGATCATCACAGAAACTGTTTGGGTGGTAACTGTTTGGGTGGTAACTGTTTGCAACTTCCAGTATAAGGTCTTTGGCTCCCATCCATACCCTTGGCCTCCCTCCAACCTCGCCCATCTCTCTCGCTCTCTCACTAGACATATCCCATGGCATGGACTTGGGTTCATTGAGAACATTATGATTATCAGTATCAAGCCTGTACCTTGAAGAATATTCACCATAAATGTGATGCCACCGCTCCAGTTCCCCTTTGAGACCATGTACAAGGCAAACCCTCAATGGTTTCAACAAATCTGGCAGTCGCTCCCATAACAGAAAAGTACTGGCAGTGTCTAGAGGCAATGTGATGCACTGTCAGAGTGATTGTGACTTTTTCTTTCATCAGTCCAAAAAATATTCTCTTGAGTAAAACACATTATTTTTATTTTGTTTTAATCTAAGGCTATGTTGTTCTGAGGCTGTTTCTTGTGAAATATCACAGCTACAACAAGACAAGTAAAAGACTATATAACATAATAATTTTTTCAATACACATATAAAACATCACCATCACAATTTTGGTGCCACGGTTCAAAGATACTAACATTTTCATCACAAGTACTGGTAGGTGAACATCTACAACAGCAAAGTGTTTGCAAGACATGGGTATCTATATCTGTCATAGTCATATCAATCTACATGTCATGTTATGAAAAGGAGAAAAGAGTAGACGAAGAAGAAGAAACAGAGAAAAAGAGATCTCTTTGACAGATCTAGGAAAAATATTGACAAGATCATACAAACAGACATCAAGAAAATGAACACAGAGTTTAAGGTAATCCATTTAGTACATATCATGACAAACTTCTAAAAACGAAAATACATAAAATCATAAAACTCATGTATTCAGACACAGTCTAACTCAATAAATTCCACAATGGATAGGAAAATGCCTGGGGGGAGAGATGGAAGGAACCAAACAAAACTCAATGGTGAATGTTACAGAAATAAAAATGACATGACAAGAGCAGGGAAGGAGTTCTAATTAAAAAAAAAAAAAATACAAATAAAATAACAACCTTTCCTGTCATGACCTAAAGATGGAAAATTAAAGACTCGTCAAGTTAAGGTAGAGTGATTTGATTTTGTTGTCACTCATAACCTTCTAATTGGTAGCAATCTTACATCCTTCAATATCAAAATAAAGATTCATGTTTCAAAGGTCACAAAAACAGGAAAACAAACTATCCATGTATTGCTATAAATGTACATTACAGAGCAAAAAGAAAGATCTGCCACTTATCATTCATGGCTGATGAGAAAAACGAACAAAAAGAAGAAAAAAAAGCTGACATAAATATTGCAAATAAGAACAGAATGTAGCTCAAATATTAAAGAAAAAACTGCGAAAAAGAGAGAAGAAATAACAATTTTTGAGTAATCTCAGTGCATTTGAATGCGTGATGAGCTATGTCAACTATTAGCGATAACTGGAAGGAAAAGTAAGAAGAAAATTTGTCTCCGTTTGACTTTGCTATACTTCAAATTTCAATAATTTAGTTTCTTAAATAATAATCTCAGCCAACTAGAAAATCCCAATAGTCACAATAAATTATGACCTCCTTTTCCACAAAAATTTATTTCACATAATTTTGTTATCTCACCTCAAGTAGGTCTTAACTACAGAAAAACTTCCACCATGCGTTATTTTGTGATAACTTTCAGACAATTCCACTCATGCTTCAAATTACATCACGTATTAAAAAAATATTATTCCTCCACAAACAAGGCCAAATGATGAGAACATCACTGATGTACTAGGATGCGTAAAAGGCAAATTATTTTGAAAAAAGAAAAAAATGTGGAAGGGCAGAAGAAAAAATTTTTAATTTATAAAAAGTTTAATGAAAAAGGAAGTTCCGGCAAATTTCTAAATCCCGGCATATCATGACTTACCCTTGTTGACTGATGTAAAAGATGAAAGATGGCCACAGGAGCGGAGAGATGAGGAAAATATGGGCGCAAATGTTAGCTATTTTCTTGCAAATCATCAAAAATTACGTATCTTCAAAAATCAGACATGAAGTTTTATGTGTTCTCCATCCAGCATCAAATTCCCAAATTTATCAACTACGTAAGTTGGTTGATTTTTCCCTCTCAACATTTGAACCCTTATCAGTGATCCACATTTATCTTAATGATAACAGTTTCTCCTTTGATGGCCATTTTTTTAAATTGACATTCTCTGTAGTTTCTTAAATAAATATACATTCTGCTTGATATTCTGAAGACAGCATCCTTGAAAGCATTTGGAAAGATTCTTCCACCATTACCTGCTCAGTTTTACATTCATGATATCTTTGACAACATTCAAATATAAAGAGAAAAAAAATATGGTAGAACCATAACATAAATAGCTTAATGCAGCCAGGCATTCATTGAAAGGGTGGGGTTGGGATGGGGGTGAGGGAGAGAATGAGAGGTCAATATGGAGAACACATCCAGAAAGTCCAGTTTCCTTTGTGTGCAGTTTTACAAAAAGGTACAATAAAGGTAGACCACATCCAATACAGGAAACAGGAAAGAGATGGGTCTGTGCACAAAGTCAGCACAAGAGGTTTACGGAGCGGCAATCGCATGATGCCCTGGATTGAGAGGAGTTTGTTGTTTTTTTTCCCCAAGTGAGTGCATTACTACACTGACACCCAAACAAACAGTCATCCAATCAATGTGCTGGCGTACGATATAAATCCACAATGATTATTGGAAAACATAGATGAACACATGAGCAAGTGTGAGAGTATAACAATCCAATCTTTGACGGAGAGACTGTTTAAAAAAAAAAAATGCTTTGTGACATTTACTGTTAATATTTCATGATATATTTAGACAGAGACCATAATGTTTAAGAAAAAAAAAAGGAAGAAAAGGAAAGAAATTACACGAATACAGGGAGTGGGGTGAATGTACATGAAAAAGTAATTAATGTCTGGGTCTAGTAAATCCCACTTTGCCCATGGCTAATGACCAGATATATTGCATCATGAGCAACTGGCCAATGGCAAGATATATCCAGTAGGATCTCTATACCGACCAGTCATAGACTGCATGAACGGGACTTTGTCACTGGCTCGAAGGCGACAAATTTAAAAATCAAAATGGCAAACAAAGCTAGGATTTACAGCTTTCGAGAAAAGAAAAAAAAAAATAGACCAATTTTCTCCCAACCCATTCCACCTCCTACTAATGAAATGTATTAAGGAATTAAATGGAAAAATAAATCATCCTTTAAAAAAAAAATATATTAAAAAACAAATGAACAAAAAAGAAAGAGAGAAAATGAATAACTCTAGACTGCTGATGCCATAGCTTCTTTTCTCTTCTTTATTTCCCGGCAAACATTTGAACACCATGCTGATTTATACTCAGGGATTGTCCTTAGCTCTGAACTAGTAATCTAATGATAATGACACTTTCAGGATTTCAGAAACTAGGAATTGCTAAAATTTGAAATCATCATCAGGCAATCCAAAGAGGGGGAGAAAGAACAAAATGTACCAATCAGAAATTGATTTTGGTGAGAGATGAGCGGAAATCCATCTTAGTACAACAATGACATAACAAAAATATAAAATACGCAATAATAAAGTAAAAAAATAAAAAGAAAGAAAACCCTTTAGGAAAGCAATAAAACTGGAAATAACCACATCAGACAGTGCATTCACAGACTTTGGACAACAATCTTCACAAGCAAAGAGACAATGAGAGACATAGCCAGATGTAAATATTTATCTTTCTTTAGTCCATTGGATATTTATATTCTCCGCCGTTGAAAACAATCTTTATTCCTTTAGAATTTAAAACCTATGGAATATATGGTACATATAACTTAAGAGGGTCATGATTTGGTCATTCCTTTAAAAATAAATTAAACATAGGGAACACTAGGCAAATGAGAAGAATTTATCTTGGTAAATCCCACTGACATTTATCACAATCAACCATCAACTTACTGAACAGATTAAGCTCACAACAAAAGTGTTTTATGTACAACTATGACTGGACACAAAAAAGACAGCACTTTATCAATCATGAAAATAACTTGTGGCATAGCTTTTGTAAAACCATTTGTATGAAATTAACACACATTTACTGTGTTGGAGAAAGGGAAGAGAGGGAAAATTGATTTAATTACTAGTATACCTTCACGGTCAAGAAGAAATCAGCTTTATACTATGTTTGCACAAAAAATTACAAATCACTTTGAGCATTAAGATGACAAGAGAAAAGATTTGTCTCCTGATTTCAGCAACAAAAACACAATGGATATGTCATATAGTCATCACTTTCCACCATAACACTAACACTTACCAAAGCCTTTAATAGCTGAAGAGGGGGTAAAGTTTTCATTAGGAATTGTGTTCCGAAAACCTCATTCACTTACACTACTAGGAAGTAAATCAGAGGAAAAGATCACTTCAGTTTCAGCGCAAACAAAAGCAAAATATAACAAAAAAACAAAAATAAAACGAACAAACAAAAATGAGTGAGTGCTAAAGAAAAGAATGTTTAACACCCCAGCCCCACACTCTTCTCCCGAGGTATGCACACTGAAAATTTAACACCTGAGGGGGAAATTGTGGAGAGAGAAAAATTCTAGTAAACAGACTCAATATACAAAGGAGTGGAGGCAGAATTTCAAATGCGTGTGTTTCATATTAAGGGCCTGTTTCCACAATACAGCCATCTCTAAAGACTCAACTGGCCAATACTTACTTGAAAAATTCCTAGTGGCGAGCATGGTTGTCAAAATGGCACCCTATAAAGAAAGGGAGAACAAATTTCAATCTGAATTCAAAGTACAGTGTAACAAAATATAAGTATATATACTGGGTACGAGAGAAAAAATGTGCAGGACTTTCAAGGACTTTAACTCTCTTCAATTTGCATAGACCAAAATAAAATTTCACACATAACTTATTTAACCAATTATCAATATTTATGTTGATTTACAGTTTACAGCAAAAATCAAGGCAGTATAATTAAACGCCTACAATTTTGACAGCAACCCTGGTCCTCCACCTGTAAAACAATACTATTGCTGCTTGCAGATTTTGGCCGACCACTGCCAAATCAGCTTTTTATGATTTTCTTTGTTTATACAATCTTTATTCCAATACTTCTGTGACTGAAGATTCTTGAACTATTTGCTGCCGAAGTTCGATTAGCGACCGAGAGGTCAGGCATCTCCCTCTAATCCCCCAATCCCCCTGCTTCCACTTCATCAGACATAATATCGATCCTTATCTTTTACATAAATCAATAAAAGAGAAAGAAAAAACCCATCTTCCTCCTTCCATCTTTCAAGAAAATGACAATATAATTTGATTGTAACATTCCTTTCTAATTACAAATGTAAGGATAAACTACTTTGAGAAGCTTTTAAATCAATTGCAAATCTAAAATGATGATTTTAAGAACAATGAATGAAGAAATGCAAAAAGAAACAAATGACTTACCTTAAGTTTTCTTCTTGCATTGAATTTTTTCAAGCAGTCCACTGTTTCTTGTCTGTGTACAGCAGAAGCAACACGCTCTCTTTGCTGTTCGAAAAAAAAAAGGAGAAAGAAATGCATCTGTAAAATAATGAAATAGAATACTTATTACTTCAAGCCATAAAACAAAGTAAGTCATTAAGCCAGGGAAAATAAATGGAAAAATGAGAAGCATAAAAAGTGGACAAACGGTTTAAAAAAAAAAAATATATATATATATATAAAAATATATATATAAAATCGCTGGTTAAATAAGACGGATTCCATGGAATGTGTGCCTCGATTTACTTTTTGAGGGTAAAATTGTCAACAAATTTTCAAAGTCATCAGACCCGTACATGTTTGGTATCATTTTAAAGGGTATGGAAAGCATATCTAATTTTGCAATCAAGATGAGCGTGAGGAATACATGTAAATCAAAATGTTTCGAAAGGAAATGATTGACATAGACAAATCTGTCTTAAAGATGCAAAATGTGATATGTTAAATCTCAGTCATCTTTCCCATGAAAACATCAACTGAAAATAAGCAATATTAATAGATATATTCTTATGATTGCAACATAAACAGTGCTCATATCAACTGTTCAAAAATATTCAACTCAAAATCTCATTATCTGAATCTGAATAAAGCAAAGAATGATAAAGAATCATGTATCGAAGCAAACCTAAAGATAGATATATCGTCATCATCATCATCATGATAATAATAATAATAATAATAATAATAATAATAATAATAATAATGATAATAATAATAATAATAATATAATTATTACTATTGTTGTTGTTATTCATATTACATGTA
>JBCHJU010160945.1:5000-16087 GCA_039654505.1 Plocamopherus imperialis | reverse complement strand
CCCCCCCCCCCCCCCCCCCCCCCCCCCCCCCCCCCCCCCCCCCCCCCCCCCCCCCCCCCCCCCCCCCCCCAAACAACCTCTTCCAAGAACTCAGCATATTGTATCAGTCAAAAGGAACAAGTTTGGGGCAGAAAAGAGTTGATTATAGCTCAATGAAATAAGTCTGACACTGACACCAAATATATTGTGTCAGATCTATTTCAACATGCTATAGTCAAAAGGAGAATTCGAAACTGGGACAGCATTATCTGAGTCTTCAGACTGAGTTTGTATCTACAAAAACTGTTTTCTTCTCTAGGTGAGGCAATCCAGTTTCACTGTCACTGTCCTGGGTTCAATTCTCAGGGGATGCAAATTTTTCTCTTATATTAAGTTATATCTCTCTCCTCTGTGTTTGTAATAATTTTCAATGGCAACCTGACAAAATTGTCTAGATCTATTGTGTCAGATCTATTACATTATGCTACCGTCATAAGGAGAATTTCAAACCAAGACATCTCACCTGAGTCTGTAGACTGAGTTTCTATCAATTAAACTATCAGTATTAGTATTGTACTTATTGCAGCAGGAACTTGAGGAACTTAACAATTCCATTTAACTCAAGAGTGATCAAACCAAATTGTTTAGTATCAGAATTAGCATTACATTAATTACAAGTTTCTTAAACAATAAAAATAGTGCTACATATTTCCATAAATTTGCTGTAATGAAAGAACCCCAAATCTATGATCCTAAAATGAAAGAAACATATAATTATTATACAGTGGAAACCATTTATAACAGGCCCGGTTATAACAAGGATCGGGATATAGCAGGGCTGTTTTCGATCCCCGTTTTTTGCCCTTCTTTGTCTCTATTAATATTTTCAGTAATTGCAGGGATATAAAAGAACCCCATTTGTTATAGTTATAGCAGGGATGTCGAGACGGGCCCTCACCACAATATAGACGTGGGCCGTAAACCCAGCACAGCAGCACAAACGTGGATTATTGGTCGATAAAACATCTTCGAGACTTGTGTATGAGTATGACGCCTCGTGAATCACACACTGCACACAGTTGGCCGACAAAAACCTCCACTTAGTCTCTCATCACATAGGCCACAAGGCCTAACCTACACACAGCACACCTGGTATTATGACCTTTCCCTTCCCATGCATGCATACACACTTGGCTAGGTTCAGCATGCCTTCATGTTCAAGAATTTCTTTGACTGTCCTTATCTCCCTTAATATCTGATATAACAGTGGTCAGATATAACAGGGATTTTGTATTGGTCCCATTATCCCTGCTATATCAGGTTTCCGCTGTACATCATAGTCATAGCATAGATCTGCTATATAGTTTATAAACTGAGCTATTCAAGGACACTGTTGTTCAAGTTCAATATAATATTAAAAATGAAAGCACATGATCCCCCATCTCAAAACAATGGATGGAAAAACGATGACAAAGTATTATTCATTTTCATCTCAATGAAAAACCAAAGATACAATAAAAATAAATACATGTATTATAAAAAACAATGCAGATCTTGAAAAAAAATATGTCCTCTACTAATTTACTTATGAAATTGCACAGGGTATAAAAAAAAGGGAGGTCATTGAACATTATCAATTTCAAAGCTAAAATGTAAATTAAATACTTTGTTCATTCATATTCCAATAAAATTATTTCCTGAATAAGGATGACCTATTTTTAAGTGTTTAGTTCTTGTTGACCAAAATATACCAGTAATAGTAATACATAAATCATCTACAGTGCAGCCAAATGAAAGAGGTTTTCCCTTTTCTAAGTTTTCTTATCACTACATTATCAGTTGTATTATGAAAAGGTATGAAGATTGCGTGGCCCCTAAAATCCATTTGTCGCAATTGATAAAAAATGTTGGGTTAAATTGATGCCATATTAAGAAAGTTTTCCTTTCTCTTACATAAAAATTGAAATAAAGCACCATGACCCATTTTCATATTTCATTCTAGGCTTTGTGTTCTAGTTCTAGCCTTGAATAAATTGTTTTCTAGTCTTTGGGAGAACAAAAGTACATATTGTATACTTAGAAATGTTTCTACTGTTGAATTTGAACTCAAACATCATGAATTCAGTGCTGCTATTATGAAATTTAGAGTACTGTAGAAGTACGTTGGACTAAAGACAAAGAGGTGACGAGTTCGAAACCACTGAATGACAAAGTCATTGTTTCCTTATGCAAGAATTCATTTTAAAAAATTGCATACAAATAAGATATATTGATTTACAAGTTCATCTTGAATATCTTTGACATACATGAAAGATAAATGAAAAAATGAGAAAAACAAAAAACCACTTTCACCTGGCCACACAATGATAATTTTCTTTCCTCTCACACATCTGCCTTATGTAATTTTATTTTTTTTTTGAGTGAAAAGAGACAGAAATGTAACAAAATAATTAAAATACATTTGTCAACACCAAAAAACCACTGCCTTCATCAAATGTACATAGCCATTTATATTAATATTTCCCTAATACATTCAGATTGTGGAATAAACTCTCTACCAATGTAAAGTACAGTAAAGATACAGAAGATTCAAGCAGAAACTTAAATGTACAACACTAATATCAAAATACTAGAATAATAAAGGACTCAAGGCACGTTGACAAGAATACTCAGCAATCTGAGTTTGTCAGCTATTATGAAGACTAAGACTAAACTGGTGAGACAACTGAGTTGTTGCACTAAGCGAGCAAAAAAATTTGATTGACTTTGCTAATCTTTTGCATGTAGTGTCCTTCTCTTCAGGAAAACTTAAGTGAAGATACACTGTACCATCGTTTTCAACATAGGATCTCAAGGATATCATTGATAATGACCAACAGCATTGCATGGCAAAAGCCATTCACTTAACTTTATCAAACAAGAAGGTAATGCAATTCCTATTATATATTTTCTTAACAATTTCACAGAATGTCTGCTTAAACTTTAAATGTGCAGAGGAAATAAAATATAGTAACAAAGGTACTAGAAAGTGATGAGCAATTAAAAACTGATCATAAAGTCTTCTAAAACATAAAAAGGGTGCAATAAAGATGAGTAATAATGAAAGAGAATAAAAACCTGAACAATAAGAAAAAACAGTCAAAGATTTGAAAATATCTTGATAATATAATTTGATTAACAATATCAACTCAGTTTGGGAGTTAACCATTTGATCAAATAAGAAATTTTATGCAACTATGGTAATTACAGTTTTTACAATCATATTTCCTGAACTGTCATAAAATATCACTATATAATGTAAATACAACAGGCAGGTAATGCTTACAAAAAACATCCTAATAACAATATAGTAATTATATTCACAAATATCAACAAGAAGATTTCAGACTTAGCTTGGAACCAAACACACAATATAGTGAAACTGTCATATCTATTTATGTTGTATAAGTTATGCTGTATTAAAAGAAACTTGGACAATATATATGCTCAAATAACTGGCATATATATTATTCTTTATATTGGTATAGATCTCAGTACCAGTAACAAAAACCTGGGCTTTACAGGGGCTCATTTCATGCAACTGGGCATGACAGCAATTCTCTTTTATTTTTCAATGTTGAAGCTTGCAATCCCAGTATCTTGGAATATGCTAAACACACACACACACATATATATAATATATACATACATACATACATCGGACATTTACATGTAAATGCAGCAAAGGCTGATTGGCAATGACCAAAGCGACTTCTTTTCCTTGACAGTGAATAGAACAGCATTGTAGGTGTAAGGAAAGAACTCAAGCAAGCTTGCGATCAGAGAAGGACCATACGAGAACAGTCTGGTCCATCTCAGCAGCTGATGGAAGTTGGAAGGGACTTCTGACACTGTCTGCTTGCTACAGTAACAATCTCGGATACAACAGGACTTGCTAAGAGCACAGAAGACGTAGAGGTAACATGCATCATGTGCAATCTCCTTTTTACTGTAAACGTGCAACTTACTATGCTGTTGAAAATGTATAATGTATACTTCACTGATGAAAAAAAACCCACAACACCCCATTTAAACTACTAATAAACAGTGGGGAAAAAAACATTGTGTGCGAATTCAGTTTCATAAAAAAGAAAACATTAGTTAGAGAAATGGCAGTAATAACAATAACATAATATATTTAAATGGATTCTAGAACATTTCATGAAGAAGAATATGAAGAAACACATGCACACATACTCCATGTTTATATAGCTTTACTTGATGCAAAGATCTTAGCTCTAAACTGTGATTAATTTTTTAACAATCCAACAAAAGTAACAAATATATAAAAAAAAAACAAAACAAAAAAACAACAACAATTTGGTAGGAGGCCTTTTTAACTTTAACAAAAAACAACAACAATTTAATCAAGTAAAAAACAAGCACCGCAAAGTTTTTAAGTAAAAACAATCACACCATCATGTTTGAATTACTCCCAGAAACATTCACAAAACAAAGAATTTTATGCATTTGAATTTTAATTATCACATCCTTTTCACAATGGCAAGACTAGAACTATATAAATAATGATAGTTGAGGCAAATAACATTATAGTATAGGACTTCAGCAATCATATTTACTCCATAGCTTCTTTTCCAATGAGTGTTAACATTTCAATTCTACTATGAAAACAATACCATTGCACTTGAATGGTACTGTAAATGTAGTCTAAATCAATGGATCATGGACTTGCTAATGAACGTCCTCTCTACCATCGCTACTGCCTATTGCAATAAATAAAGAAAGAAAAAGAAAACTACCATAGTCATTTCATTTGCCACAAAATCAAATTTTATTGATGTCATATGAGAATACTTAAGTAGATTTTATCATTTTACCAGTTTCCCAATGAAAATGGACTTAGGTGAATTTAAGACGTACATCCATGGCAATCATGGATATAAACTTATTTTAAGCACCATATCTTTAAACCTTTGAGTGATCCATACAAATAGTGTCACCGTCGTATTGTCAAATACTGTCATAAGATTTTAACTATGCTATAAAGGCTGTTTTAAGAACATTCTGATTTAACCTCTCTTTTGCTTTGTGTGTCATCAGCAATTTGATCAATGTGTCAGAAAGCAGCATGATGAAACAAGCACGGTGAAAATATGCGGTCGATGATGAGCGATGAACGGCCAATGCGAAGATCAGAGACTTGTCTTTTTTTTTATCAATATGGTTCCTGTTTCTTTGGCATAACTAACCAGTTTGAGGAATGTCTAATACAAACTCACTATAAAGGTATGTTAAGATGGACAGCACAATTTTAAATTATACATTTATTGCTGGAATACACTTCAGTGTTTTGCAACTCAAATCCGAGCTGCATAGTAATAATGAGCTGTAAAGTTTCCAGGACTAACCATCACATACTGCGATAATATACAAGATGTGAATCCATAGGTGTACAGGACAATGATGAGTTACATTTCCAACAACAAGACTCGTGTCAAATTTAATGACAGGTGTTATAATTTCAAAGATATTTCTGGGAAGAAGGGTAAGAATGAGTCTAATAAATAACATTTTGAAGAGTTTTAACAAGTGAATGAAACAGGATACAAGGTGAACAAACCACTTTTCCCTCACTCATAACATGATCTTTTAACACCCCCCCCCCCCAAAAAAAAAAAACAAAAAAAACACACACACACATACACAAAACAAAACAAAACAAAAAAAACCCAAAACAAAACAAAACCCCTTAAACAAATCATAAACCCTTAAACAAAATATCTCCTAAATACATACATATATATATGCACACACCCACCCTATAATATAGAAACCCAAAACAACTCTCCTTTCTCTTCAATGAAACAAAACAAAACCTACACAAAAAAAACCCAACAACAACAACAAAAAATAGACAAAAATAAAACCACCCAACTAGTCTACTCTCGCTAATCCGAAAGCTTCTGTTCATTGCAATTTGTTCAGATTCTGTGACAAAAACACAACTGTCAGGCACTCATGGGCCATCATGGGATATAAAGGCTGAATGATGTTTACCCCATAATATTCTTAGGGTCTTCTGATGAAATCAAGTACAAGTAAATAATAAGAACAAATTCTATTCTTGCCAAATCATTCGAATAAACGCAGCATTCGGACTAGCGAGACTTGGAAGTAGTACAATTTGAAGTCTGTGCTACGGCACGTCCTCAATTAGTTCTATTGAACTGCAATGCCCGATCCCCACATGCACATTGAGTAGTAAGTAATAGCAATATGATTATAGAACAATGTCTTTGAGGAATCATCTGAACATTCAATACGGGATGAACAATCTATTTGGGAAAAGGTAGAACTATGAGACATGGTATAAACGTCCTTGGAGGACAAGGGGAGAGCATCAATCCTCTTTGCTTGTGCGGCTTCGGTTGGAAGTTACACTGACAACGTCTACATCTCGCTGTGAGTTTGTCTCCAGTAGAGGGGCGTCTGAAGGAAAAGGGAGACAAGATTAGATGGTAAACTTATGCTCATACTGTTAAGTC
The DNA here is from genome assembly GCA_039654505.1 of Plocamopherus imperialis. NCBI lineage: Eukaryota > Metazoa > Mollusca > Gastropoda > Nudibranchia > Polyceridae > Plocamopherus > Plocamopherus imperialis. Next base: position 9,563 of record JBCHJU010160945.1, on the reverse strand, counting down.
AAAATTAAACCATCAATTTCCAGTGGAATACTTCCAGTGCAATCTGCTTGAAATAATCTTACAGGGACTCTACAAAATAGTTCCTTTTCACAGAGTTTCAATTCTAACACAGCAGTTTACCTTCAGTCATACACCTTAATTATTAAGAACAACATGCACAGGAATATGCCAATGAACAACTGCAAGTGGATAGCTCAGTATGGCTATAAGTCTATAACATAATCACAATGAAACTGTCCCATAAACTAAATCTTGGCATTTTCATTATGTAAATGGTCAATAAAAATTATTTTAAGCCTATTGGTAAAATATTCCTAATATAATTTTAATGTAATGTACGTTTGGCTAAGAATGATTATTATGAATTGGCCAATTTAGTATTATTTTACTTTGTGGGCAATGCTTAGATGGTTTATTTTATCTGAATACTCCTACAGGTAGCAAAAAAAGGGTACAAAGGAAAGAAAGAGTAGAGGGAACCCAAGGATATATATTCACATTATAATCAAAATATATATCTCACACCACTTTCTTAGGCGAATTCTTCCTTTTCTTTATTTATTGTAAAATAAAGTATCCTTCATTTCAGTGGTGCACAATTATAGTTAACTTTATTATATTACATTTAAACAGAAAATCTGTTTCCTCTCTATGTGGCCAAAATCATTTTTAGGATTAGCACACAAGATCAAGAATTTTAGATAACATTTTCCATGAAGCCAAAGTTTTAGACCGGTATACTTCTGCAATTGCAATGTAAAATCAAATCCATGATTTCAGTTGGGATTATAGCATGGAGTTGATCACTATTTGGGATTTGGGAGAATTTTAGATAATAACATATTTCATTTTCCATGAAGCCAATGTTTTAGACCGGTTTACTTCTGCAATTGCAATGTAAAATCAAATCCATGATTTCAGTTGGGATTGTAGCATGGAGTTGATCACTATTTGGGGAACGGCTACAAGATAATATCTATGAATGGAGGGGGAGTTTATTACGCACAATTTTTCTAATGAATAACATTAACTTTAAAAATTAATCAAACATAGTTACCGTCAGTCACTAAATGATCCTCTGAAGAAGTGAGACTACCAGCTGTTGCTCTCTGGGATGCCATCGACCTGTTGGAGGTGCCGGAATCAAACGTCTCCACGGTGACAGACGTCGAAGCATCACTCATGCTGACGTTGACAGTATCAATGGAGCCAGATATCTCAGAAACGCCATCCCTGTTCATGGTGCTGGTCGTTACCGTCGAATGTCTATTAGTGTTGTTGTTATTGTTGTTATTTATGTTGTTGTTCCCATCACCCCCAAATGCTGGGTGCTGTGGATGGATGACCCCGCGGATTTGTAGAGGGGGCAGGCGTTGGTACTCCAGGGTGGTAGGACTAATGCTTCGGTGGCTGCCACCGCTGCCAGGTATAGACGCTGCTCCATTGTCTCCCCGCATGGCCTCCTCATAGGACGGCAAATGAACACGAGAAGCCTCCGCATAAGCCATCAGGGCAAGTCTATCATGCTCATCTGAAAAAGAAGAATATTTTAACCAAGAATAGAGAAAATATTCTTAAAGGCATGATATGAAACATTTGTCAAAAAGAAGAGCACTTCTACAATAAAAGAACCAAAATAAATTAAAAGCAATATTTGATATTTATAAAATATACATCGTCGATGTACGGTAATTCTCCAAACACTTTGACATGTATAGTAGATGTAGGCGTTTGGAGAATTACATTGATGATATATTATCAGTTGACATAGGACAAGAAGAAAACTAAGGAAATTTGAAAACTTAAGGATAGGACATGAATACCGATACATGTTTGATCAAAATGAAATAACATCAGTTTTTTTGTCCCTTCTATTCAAAAGCAGTGCAGCTTGAATCTTTTTTTCTTTTTTCAATTAATTTGCCACTTTCTCCTTACCCATTGAGTTGTTATGAACTCGAGCATATGGTGGTGCCGCTGCACCCTGCTGAAATATGTGATGGGCTCTGGGCTTTTTCTTGCGGAAAATAACGATGACCATGATCAAACCCAAGACACCCAGAACACTGCAGGCTGTAGTTATTACAATGACAAGGGACGAGACCTGAGATAAAGAAAACCACAGAGAGTAGATGGCAAATCTTTTCAAATAAAACATGTTTTACATTTAGTGGCATTATAATAATCAGACACTTGCACTACTTGCAGGTAACTATACTATTATTATAGAGCACTACCTACATACACCATCTCACAGCTCAAAATACAGAAACAAGAAAATCAAAGTAAACTTGTGTGGGGGGGGGGGAGGGAGGGAGGGAGGGAGGGGAGAAGGGTTTTGCCGTTTGTGAAAAGATGTGTGTGTGTGGGGATGGCGGCGGGGGTGGGGGGTGGGGGTTGGTATGCAGGAAAAATGATGATGGAACAGACACTCACAATGGCGAGAGCAGCTTCAAAGGACGAAACGTATTTATTATTAGACCGCTGAGTAAGGCGCCCCTGTTGCACGTGTAGACAAGGTGCAGGGCCAAGGGGTGGGGGCGGGGGAGGGAGGTGATCGATAACACCCAGTAAGAATGAGTTCCTCCTCCTCTTTCTCCCCTTCTCCTTTCCAACACGCCCCCCCCCCCCCGTCCCACCTCCATGCTCTGTCTCCTCCCATTCAATACACGGTTAACATCCTCTTCCTAGCCGATAAAATCCAAAACAAACTCAAAGAAAAACACACACACACAAATGACAATAAAAAAAGAAACAACAATGAAAGGACAAGACAAAAACCAACCTCCACTATCCTCCACCTCCACATCTTCTCTCTCTCTCTCTCTCTCTCTCTCTCTCTCTCTCTCTCTCTCTCTCTCTCTCTCTATCGTGTTGCCATTCCTCTCCTAATATAGACTCTTTTATGGCATCTTGGAATGGCTCTCTATTTTATTGTTGTTAGCCAATAGCCCAGCTTCTGTTATTGGACTTGCCAACGACTCTCCAATGGCTTGGCCCCAGCGTCGTCTAGTGTGAATCCTTTCCCTTCTTTCTTCTACTTTTCCCTCCATAAATAGCTTTTATAGTGTGGCACGTCTTTTAACGGGGCAAGAGAATTTAATTTTTAAATTTTGTTTCTTCATTATTTCAATTAGCTAACACGTGTTTAGCCCTAATCTTCGTAAAATGCCCTTATTTGTTTCTTTCCTGGTCCATGGAACTCTCCATTTTTTTTCTGTAGCTCTTCAATTCAAATGCTCTTATTCTCTCTTCATCTGCTTTTGCGATTGTCAAGGATTCACATCCATATATTGCAGATGGAAAGACACATTACTTTAGTATCTTTAATTTCAATGATATTGTGTAATATTTCTGTCTAGACCAGAGGTAAGGATAGACAGAGCAGAAGCTTTACCCAGGCCACGGCACAGCTGATCTTGACGCCTCTCTTGGTGAAACGAACTTGTCCAAAGGGGAACTTAGTTACCAGGAACCGGTCAGCCGTGATAAGGAAAATAAACATGGCTGACGTCTCACTGGGGAATGTGTAATAGTGGGTGGCCTTAGGGATTTTTGATTCATTTTCTTCCAATTGCACCAAATTTGGCACACATGCCGCTTAGGTAATGCTTTTTCGATTTTTGCCGGGAGCCAAGTCGACCGACTTCCAGGGCCGCCATATTGGCAAAATCCAATATGGCCGCCAACGGGTGAGACTATAAACACAGATAACAAACCATTTCTGCTACAAGAATGTGTAATATACCATTTCCGGGTTTTGGAGGTCGAGGAATCGGATGTTCGTGTTGTTTTGGCAATTTGAGATCATGGAAACTCAAACGGTCATCGTAAAGGTCATTTTGAGTTCAAATTGATAAGAAATGATCAAATTTATTGAAGATGTCATATTATATAGGTTATGATTGTAGGTATATGAAAAGCAATTTTATTTTAAAGACATTCCATACCCAATACAAATGTAATTCATAAGATTAATAAGTTATTTTGAGTCTAAATTTCACCTTTCATCACCCTTTGTCATACCCATCTGTTTAACCAATTTCTGAAAACACTTTAACACCGTTTGGACTCACAGTTCAAAACTAAACAGCTATTCCTACCAAACATTCAATATTCAGCGTAAGTAACCAATGATCATAATAAATGTTTGAGTTTTCACAGAGGTATCAATATTTTGTGGAATGTTTACTAGAAATAATAAAAATGTATCACTTCACCCTTGTCATGTTCTTTATTCACTTTCTTTAACTACATCAAAACGACTGTGTGGCAAATATCACTGATTGTTAAAAGTCCAACAACATTATGTAGAAACGACTGAAAATGAATGATAAGCAATAATAGTTAAATTTGACTTGTACCTGGCTTGAAATACTGGTCATCATTTCAACTGTTCATCACCACCCTCGTTGTTTACACATCCTCCTTCACATTTGCAGAGGGTCGTACATCGAACACTGGTGCGTTTATATTTGCACCCTCCGCCACAATGTCCTTGTACAGCCACAATGCAACAGAATGGAACACGTCTTCAAAGCATCACTAAGGGTTGTCCATAGG
>JBCHJU010160834.1:0-10157 GCA_039654505.1 Plocamopherus imperialis | reverse complement strand
GGAGAGAGAGAGAGAGAGAGAGAGAGAGAGAGAGAGAGAGAGAGAGAGAGAGAGAGAGAGAGAGAGAGACAGAGAGACAGAGGCAATCAAACTGACTGCTCTCCTCCCAACCATTGACATTCTGCAGAAAGACTATATTATGGACAATGTTCTTAAAATTCTCCGAAGGCAATCCTGAGACTCTGTTACAATAACATAATACGTGGTGTCATGATGTGTTGGCGGACTGATTAATAAAGTATTAACTCAAAGCCCTTTTCATGCAGTCTACACAAGAGCACAGTGATATCAAAAGCCTGTTCGTGTCCCCAGTCCTATCAATAAGACACGCCTGGCAATTCTTTCCAAGTCCTAGGTTTTGCTTGTTGGAGAGCAAAGTCATTTTATTGGTTTACCTCAAAGTCCCATTGCTTCGAAGCCGATTGAAAATGAAAATCACCATTTTTATACCAATTTTAGTTAAGGACATGCTTGGAAGGCAAAATTCAGTGTGACATTTATGAGAAGTGGTGAATCATGCTCTGAATTTTCGGATTTTCTCGAAGGGCACGTACATGAGGTATTTGAAAACACTACCTCAAGCTCTCAAGAGCTGATACATTACCTGTGAAGGTGACAAAATTTCATTGATTCTGATGACAACAATCAACCAAAGATAAGCTGAAAACTTGAAGGTTTCAAGGCTGTAAAAGTGTCAATGTTGGTTGTCAAAGGCTTGTTTAGTAGGGAAAACAAGAGACACTTGGCTGAGATAAGAAGGCAAAGCAAAGTTATGTAAAAATAATTACTCGTAACGGAGAAAAGGGAATTAACATGGCAATTCACCTCAGTTCACATATGTAATGCATGGCAGCACAAAGAATCAAAGACAACCCTTTTTGTGTTATTCAGATAGATAAAGGTTCAAAACCGACAATAAATTTAATCTCTGGATAGAGATTAGATATGGGAGGCATACCTTTAATGTTCCCAAGTCTTATCAATCCTCTTTAAAGGACGATCTAATCAAATAAAATAATTCCAAGCCATATGCCTTTCGATTTTCCATATACCTGAGTAAGGTTAATCATAATGTATGATTTACAAGTATGACTATTTTTGAAAGACTGAAAAATAAAAAAACAAATACTATTTTATTATAATATGTGTACTCACTTCTTATTGTTGTTGGACTCGTATTCTAGTATAAAAAGAAATCGCTGAAAATATGGTGTTTTAAAATATGTAGAAAAAGTCTCAGATTTTGTGAGAGAAGTCAGTCATAGGCATGGTAAAAGAATTGCACAAAATGCGTCTTTTGAAAAGTCCCAGCTTTCCTTAGGAAGGGCATGGATATACTGGGATGTCCATGGTCTAAAGGTATCCATCCCTTTCATCACAGATGGATACGCAGAGGCGTGAAATTTGTGCAAAAAATTCATCCGTGGTGCACATAATGTCAGATATACGCTATCTAGACATCAGTGGTATCATCTCAGTTTTCCTTTAAATGGGCATGGATATACTGAGATACCCAGGAAATCTTTCAAATACTGACAAAATAGAATATGTCGTTTTAGTAAAGACAATCAGGGATATGATATTGACATTTCTCAGTTATCCTTTGAAGGGGCATTGATATAATGAGATACAAGACAACATATAAGACAAAATGTTGTAAATCAACATTATAATTGATGTAGGCTTTACCTAGAAAGAGCATGTAATTGCAGAGTTAGGAAGTACACGGACAGAATTCATTACTTATTTCAGCTCTCATAAGAAAAAAAAAAACAAAAACAAAAAGCAAAACAAAAACAAACAACAACAACAAAATTAAATAAACAAGCCAACCTTTCAAAAATAATCGTTTAAGATAGTTATACATTATGAATGACCAGAGCCAGGGATGTGGAAATATCGCAAATACAATTGACTCGAAATCCATGATAAAACAGCCATTTAAAAACGAGGATTCATAAGTCACGGCTGGAAATCCTTTGGAGCAAGGATATTTAATCATGGGTACGATGTGAGAAGCAAACAATGAGGGTTGGTTGCTGGATGAATAAATCACATGAAGGCTAGCGAGGAGGTTGTGGAAACACGGAACCAATGAACGGATATTATGTAGCATGTCAGCCAGAACGTGAAAGTTCAGAAATGAAACAGCTTCGTGTAAACTCACAAGATCAGAAGAAGTGATCTACAGGCCATGCCAAAATAGATTTGAGCTGTGTGTCATTCGTCATTTTGGGGAGGAAAACAGACGACATAAAGTAAAGAGTTTCCTTCAGGGTTTGTCAACGAAAACCAATATATCTGTCTTAAACCCTCAGGGCGTTTTTGACGTGATTAGCATCATCATTAACCATCAACCCAAACAACCGAATCCATCCAAGATCTCCAATTTCTTCTTGATACAGTAATTTATGAAGCAATCAAGGAAGCGTTAAAAACTAGAAAAAAACAAAACAAAACAAAAACAACAACAATGCATGGTGTTCTCTATAAGGAATGAAACCTAGACTTTATCATTTCCTTAAAAAGACAGAAAAAAATTCAGCAAATGGAAAGTCACTTTCCGAGCGAACAATGTATCCTGTCTTTAGAGAGACAATTGGACTGTGGTAAAATTCGTCATAGAGTTCTAGCATAGTGGCCACAGACAGAAACACAGTGTAAATACAAATACCAACTTGGAAGCAAAGGAAAAGCCAATGCCACCGATTGTGTTTGTATGGTTAGCATGTGACCAGTAATACGACTTAGGGCTGGACACTTAGTTTTAGGAGATGGCAGCGATAACTTGCAAGGAATGCAAGGTCGATAGTTAATCGATATAAGGCTCTATGAAAGATTTCCAGAAAACTCACTCAAATAAATAACGCAATGCAAAGTCTAAGATGGTAAAACATGAACATTCGCTCACACAAGTAATTTTGCCACCTTGATCGTTGATGGAGGGATTACAATAAACTGACGAACGAGAGAAGCCCAGTCATTGAAAACGGCATCCGCCTGTAGAACGGCTCAGAACAATCCAGCAAGACGGAAACACGATCCTCAAAACAGTATTACTCAGACGTATTGAGTCCCAACGGACAGTGGATTGAAAGAGCACGATGGATGAGATCTACACAAAATTAAAGATTTGAGGAGGGAGACACAAACCCTGTAAAGTGAACACAATTTGTTGGTATCAAAGAATTTGTTTCTCTTTTTTTCATTCTGTTGCATTATATATTCACAGTTGGTTTCACATCAAACATTCAACTACGACATCTGATCATTGTTTGCATAGTAAGCAGTTTTACTGCCTGCTAAAGAATATATTATGCCTTGTATAATAGTAATAATGCTGATGTATTTCGGGATACTTTCTAAATCCATGAAACTGAGCTTAGTTTCAACTTGAGACAATTTTTTGTCGTTCATATTATATGATTGCTTGTTTACTTTGATAGAGATGCATCCCAGTACATCCTTTTTGGATGGCCTCAGGTCTTTCTATTTGGTGTCATCTTTAGACTGCGGACAGGTCACAATTTTCTGAGAAAACAAGTGTTCACCAAATTCAAGTTAGGTGGAACAGCATCATATTCGTGCGCCCAAGAAGGTGAGGATGCCAAGCACGTCCACCAACAATGCACAAGGTATGCTGACCTGAGATGACGTCACTGGCCCGCTACCTCAGACCTACAGCAAAAGCGCTATGGCACAAGGAAAGGCCTTTAGAAAACTCTGCTGTTTGTGGCCGGCACTGGACTGAGGATTTGAATAACCCGACATAGAGAACGAAGAAGAGGAAGGTGTAATTACATTGTGGGATTGTTAAAACTGTTTATAAAGTGTTGTATAATTTGGGAAATTGGTATATTTATAGTTTATTAAAGCATTTATGAGCTTTAGAAAACTAAGAATTTTCTGTGGTTCAATGCCTCTGTATACGTTGTGAAGGTTTCCGTGATTGTAAAAGGACATTCTAATATGGTTCAGCTTATTGCATTTAAGTAAGATGTGTTTTATAGTTAAATTCTGACCACAGATCTTACAAGTTGGTGATGATTCGATCTCTAGAAGAAAGGAGTGAATGTATGGCCGATTCGGAGACGGCTCGCAATGGTGTCATTCATCCTTCCTCGATAATTTCACCTTCTGCAAGTTTGAAAGTTCCGATATTGTTCTTTCAAGTTGAGAAATTCTTGTTGATAAATAATGTTATTGGTATCGTCTTTTTTTATCTAGCAATAGATCGATGGAAATGTGAGTTTGCTTTCAAGGTGCTGGTATCTCATGTTTTCATGTTTTGAGAAATGATGAAGGATCCTCACACCGAAAGGTGGGGTTTTCCGAGATGTTTTAAAAATTTCGGCTGGTGAGCGTTTGGAAATAGTCATGGACTGGATTTTCGGGGAGAGATTTCAACTACAGAAGACCGTTTATGGAGGGTTTTATACGTCGGTGAGCCAGCGAAGGCCCATTAGCCTCAGCGTGTAAACTCTTTGACATTCTGAAGGCTCCAAGTCCAATCCGAATACCTTGATGGTGTATCGAGTCAAGTATATTGAGAGCATACGATAATGCTATAAGCAAGTTTTGATCGGATCAGAGTACGGTACAAACGAAGTAAAGTCGTTGAATCCGCACCCAAGTACGTATGGCCAACAACTCAGAAGATATCTAAGGCCTTTTGACAACGCAACTTTAGTTCCTTTACATGTGGTATTAAGGTGAGTCTGTGATTGAAAGTGAATCTCACAATTTGGCTGTGGGAGAGACTTTGATGTTCTTATCATTCAGTGTAATATTTGGCTCTTGGCAAAGGCTTTTTTGTCTACGAAAATGGGCACATACAGCTTTATCAGTAAGCAACTTGAAACCATTTTGTGTGACCCATTTTGGACTTGATCCACACATAGTTGCATGCATCTTTCCAAATGAGGTAGGTATTTCCTTCAATGTAAATTGCGATGCCATCTACATAAAGGGAAGTGTTGGCATTTGCCTCTAAAGATTTGACAATGTTATAAAGTTACGGGTTAAACAGAATATGGGAAAGAATACAGCCCGAGGGGAAGCAGCTTCTTGACAGAAAGATTCCGAAAGAGTCTGGTTAATTTTAACTTCAAAATTTCGATCAGGAAGGAAATCCTTGATAAAGAGAGGTAGTCTGCCTCGAAAGTCGAGATTATGGGGATCTGAAAGGATTCCTTATCTCCAGGTATTTTTTTCAAGGTCAAAAAGATAGCAAGAACTTGCTTTTTGTGTACAAAAGCTTCGTGGATACAACTTCTCGCGTCGAATCAGATGTTCGACAGTGCCAGGATTTTTTCGAAAACCACATTGGACTTTGGCTAAGCTATAAATGGCTTTTACACAGACCAGACGATCTTTGACCAATCGTTCCATGGTTTTACACAGGCAAACAGTGAGAGCTATAGGCATATAATTCGAAGGATCAGTATGATCTTTGCCTGGTTTAGGGATAGGGATGATGTTGGCTTTTTCCCAGGAATCTGGGACTGGAAATCCACATATGAGTTAAAATATCGAGACTTTTTTTTACATTGGACGGGTAGATTAGAGAGAAATTGATAGTGAATATTATCTGAGATAATAAGATGAAAACAAGACCCTCAAAACAGTATCATTCAGTAGTACTAAGTCCCAACCGAAAATGGATTGAAAGAGCATGATGGAAGATATCTGCACAAGATTAAAGACTTGAGGAAAGGGAGAAACAAAACTGTAAGGTGAACGCAATTTGTTGGTCCAAAGGATTTGTTTCTCTTTTTTTTCCTCCTGTTGATTTATGCATTCACAGTTGGTTTCATATCAAACATTCTCTCAACTACGACAAGTGATCATTGTTTACATAGTAGGCAGACTTACTAGCCAAAGAATACATTATGCCTTGTTGCACAATATTGAAATGCCTATAAGTTTGTGTCATCGATAGGGATACTGATACTTTCTATATCCATGAAACTGGGCGTAGTTTTAAAATGAGACAATTTGTTGTCGTTCATGTATGCTAGTTTGTTTATTTGCTAAAGATGCAGCCCAATACATCCTTATTTGATCGTCTAAGGTCTTTGTATTTGGTGTTACCTTTAGACTGCGGACAGGTCACAATTTTCTGAGAAAAAATACGTTCACCATTTTCAAATTAGGTGGACCAGCATCGTACTCGTGCGCCAAGAAGGTGAGGATGCCGAGCACGTCCTCCGACCATGCCCAAGGTATGTTGACCTAAGAAGAAGTCATTGGGCCACCACCACAGACCTACAGCAAAAGCTCTAATGCACAGTGGATACCTGGAGAAAACCATGATGTTGTGGTCGCCACTTGACTGAGGATTTGAACAACCCAAAATAGACAACGAAGAAGAAGAAGATGTAATTAACTTATGGGATTGTTAATACTGTTTTTAATAAAATGATAAACGTGTTGTATAATTTGTAAAATTGGTATATTTACAGTTCATTAGCAGCATTTATGAGCTTTAGAAAACCAAGAATTTTCTTTGGTTTAATGTTTCTGAATAAGTTGTGAAGGTTTTCTTGATTGTGAGAGGACACTTTAATGTGGTTCAGGTTATTGCATTTAAGTAAGATGTGTTTTATTGTTCGATTCTGACCACAGAACGGACATACTTGTGATGGTTCATTTTTAGAAGAAAAGAGTGAGTTAGCCATGTATGGCCGATTCGGAGTCGGCTCGTGATGGAGCCATCTTCCTTGATAATTTCCCCTGTGGCAAGTTGTCTTTTAAATTTGGGATAATATCATATGGTTTATTATTTGTTTCCTGGCCCCAATCCTCTTGCCAAATCTTGTTTAAGTATTTATTGATTAGAGGTTTAAAATATGAAAATATGGTGAAGTGCTTTTATATACATCCCCTGGGAGTACAGACTTAGCTAGTCTGCCTGCTGTTTCATTTTCCTTAATGCCAACGAAGCCAGGGATCCAGACAAAGTAAATTCTGCAACCGTCGCCTAATACCTCGATTTTTTTCAAAATTGTATTGACATTTTTGTGGGTTCTGAAAGGGTTTGAGAGTGCCTGTAGATCTCCCAAAGAATAGGTAAAGATAACCTAGTTTTATTGTTATCTTTCAATTTGATCGCTTTTACAGCCATTAGAAAACCCTTGAGTTCAGCATTGAACACCGAAGTGTTATTGCTCAATCTCATCCGACAAGATTTGTTAGGACTTTTAGGACAGCATACGGCGGCTTCTGTTTTTTCTTCTTGTTTAGATCCATCTATGTAGAATTCATGAAATTTCCGATATTGTTCTTTGAAGTTAAGAAATTCTTGATAAATCATGTTATTGGTTTTCTCTTTTTTAAATTTATCTAGCGATAGATCAATTGAAATATTTATTTCCTTGGTAGAGGCATCTCATGTTTTCTTTCATCAAAGTCGGATAGACGAATGTCACATTTAGAGATATGATGAAGGGTCCTCACTCCGAAAGGTAGGGTCTTCCGAGATGTTTCAAAAATTTCGGATGGTGAGCCTTTGAAAGTAGTCATGGACTGGATTTTCGGGGAGAGATTTCAACTTCAGAAGATTGAGGAGAGTTTAATACGTCGGTGAGCCAGCAGAGGTTCATTGGCCTCAGGGTATAAACTCTTGCCTAGCATCCTTCTGAAGGCTCCAAATGCAATCCAAAGACCTTGGTAATAGTGTATTGTGTGAAGTAGCTTGAGAGCATATGATGCTGCCATAATCAAGTTTTGATCGGATCAAAGTACGGTACAAACGAAGTAAGGCCGTTCTGTCCGCACCCCAGCCCTTATGGCCAACTACTCGGAGGATATCTAAGGCCTTTCGACAACGCAACCTTAATTTCTTTACATGTGGTATAAAGATGAGTCGAAAGTCAATCCCACAAATTTGGCTGTGGAAGAGACTTTAATGTTCTTACTGTCCAGAGTAATATTTGCCTCTTGGTAAAAGTTTCTTTGTCTAAGGCAATGGGCACATACAGTTTTATCAGTAATCCACTTGAAACCATGTTGTTAGACAGATTTTTGAAGTTGATCCACACATAGTTGCATGCATCTTTCCAAATGAGGTAGGTATTTCCTTCAATGTAAATTGCAATGCCATCTACAAAAAGGGAAGTGTTGGCATTTGCCTCAACAGATTTGACAAAGTTATTGAGTTTCAAGTTAAACAGAATAGTTTAAAGGATACAGTCCTGGGGGGGGGGGACACCGGCTTCATGACAGATAGGGTCCGAAAGTGTCTGATTAATTTTAACTTGAAAATTCCGAAAGGAAAGGAAATCCTTGATAAAGAGAGGTAGTCTGCTTCGAAAGTCGAGATTATGGAGATCCGAAAGGATTCCATATCTCCAGGTGTTTTTTTCATGGTCAAAAAGATAGCAAGAGCTTGCTTTTTGCGCATAAAAGCTTCGCAGATAAAACTTTCGAGTCGAACAAGATGGTCGACAGTGCTATGATTTTTCGAAAACACATTGGACTTTTATTTTGGGCCTCTAAGAAACAGACTAGAAGATCGTTGGCCATCCATTCTATGGTCTTACAAGGGCATCTAGTGAAACCTATAGGTCTTTTATTTGAAGGATCAGTATGATCTTTGCCTGGTTTAGGGATAGGATTGATGTTCTTTTTTCCACAGGAATCTGGGATTCGACTGGAAATCCAGATATGGTTTAAATTATCGAGTAGTTTTGACAGTGGTCGAGTAGATAAGAGAGGAATTGATAGTGAATATTATCTGAGATAAGATGGAAACAATCTTCAAAACAGTTTTATTCAGACGTATTGGAACCCAACCGTAAATGGATTGAAAGAGCATGATGGACGATATATGGACAAGATTAAAGACCTTGTGGAGTGAGAAACAAAACTGTAAGGTGAACACAATTTGTTGATTTCAAAGTATTTGTTTCTCTTTTTTCTCCCGTTGATTTATGTATTCACATATGGTTTCATATCAAACATTCTCTCAACTACGACAAGCGATCATCGTTTGCACAGTAGGCAGTTTTACCATCTGCCAAAGAATATATTATGTCTTGTTGCATAGTCAAAGGACATTTCGCTTGGTGTTCGACATGACCATTTAAGTACCTCAGACTACTCATGTGCAGTTTGAGTCGCCCTCTCATGGCCTTTCCTAGGATACTCCTAGATATCTTGGCACTGTACCATTTACCTTTTACTCGATAGCGTAAGGAAAAGTTGTCCCCCCTGGACTTGATATTGTCAAAAAAAAAAAAGTGTTTTTGTTTTGTTTCTTAAATTGTTTACTTCATGGATTTTGTTTGCTTTTTTGTTCATTTTTTTCTTGCTTGTTTTTTTTCCCTTTTTTGTTCTGTTTTTTTTTTGTTTTTGGTTTTAATAAGGGTTGCTTTGACATCAAATGTGTCTTTACAGCTTACTTAGTAAGGGGTTAGGAAACAAACGTTCTGTGATCAATCTCCAGGGAAATATCTTTTCTTTTTTTTCTTTTTTTCTTGGTTCTTTTTACTTGTTTTGTTTTGTTTTTAATTTTTGTCTTGCTTTGGGTTGCTTTTGCGTTAGTTTTTGGTTGTTTTTTTTTTGTTTTTTTTTTGTAGTTGGCTTAGTTTCTGATCTTTCTTTCTTTCTGATTTTTATGCTTGTTCCTTTGTTCCGATTATTGCTTTGTTTGCTTTTTTGTTTCGCTTTTTCTTATTTTTCCTTTTCGCTTTTCTTTCTTTCCTTTTTTCTTTACTGTTACTTCTCCTTTCTTTATTCTTTTTGGCAATAGGGCTGCTTTTCCAACGCCCTTTTACTTTTATATAGATTATATAGGGTCATGAAACAGAAGCTCATGATCAATTTCGATGAATTTATAGAGCCACTGGCCCTAAGAATCTTTTTAGTGCGTTTCACAATACATAGCCAAATGTGAGACTATTAGACGAAATTAAAACATTGTCACAAAAACGACTTTTGTTTTTGTTGTTTTGCTTTAACCTAGCTGAAACATGAGACATTTCGTTTGGAGTGGACCACTAAGATTTATTTTTTTTCTTTAATGTCTTTTACCAAATAACATGATTATGGCTAAGATTGCCTAGTTGATATTAGAGCCTGCCTGTTTTTTTTTTTATTTATTTAATCATCATCATCATCATCATCATCATCATCATCATCATCATCATCATCAT
>JBCHJU010160723.1:0-10158 GCA_039654505.1 Plocamopherus imperialis | reverse complement strand
GGAGGGTTAATATTTTTGTGTCCAATACTCTGTTCATCTGATCATTTATGTTTTCCCTGAAAGGTTACATTCTAAATGCTTTTGAAGCCTGGATTCCTTGCATAAATGTGTGAATCCAAGCTATTCTATTCTATTGGTATTTGTATTTTCTTTCAACTAAGCGCATGCCTACCATTTCTTGTCAAATTTTCTGTTTCCCCTGCAACCATGCGTTTGAAAATTTTCTGTTTCTCCTCACCAATTGACACTTGTTTGGTGGCTCATCTGTTCTCGCATCATTTGCATTGAAAGTGTCTGGTTATAACTTATTATAAGTCTTTGACTTTTGTTTTCAGTATGCTCTGTAACCCATTTTTTTATCCTCTCCACCAATGTATATTGTATTTTAAATCTATTCTATAATTTTCTTCTTTTATCTTTCTCTTTTATTCAATCTGCAGTCTGAAAGATAAGTATACATGGGTGGCCCCGAAAAAAAACATAACGTCTCCAACTTTGAAAGCTCACTACCGGTATATCATTGTCACAGACTAAATAATTTTTAACCTGTTTGGGACATTACAAAACAAACTGATTCCCTACAATTACAATGTGTAAAAATATTAGTCTAATTGATTCAAGGATTAAAAAGTTATAAAATATACAGTAGAAGGATGTCACAGTGCACAATATCATAGAAATAGGATATCGGAAGCTTCATTGAAAAAGTCTAGTGACAATAGAAAAGGATATGAATTTGCATTCAAGTATCTTTTAATGAAAGTCGTTATCATACCACACGAAATTGTACTGAAAATTTTCCACAAACGAATCTTGTCTGCTAGATTTATCATGCAGAACTTTGTTAATCAAGATGACAACACCCTTCTGCTGTTTATCATTTCTAACACTCTTTAAGTGCCGGTATCTGAGTTCTAATTTATTGTTTTAGACTTGGTCTATGAATAGAAGCATTGGTATATCTAGATATGTTTCTAGATCTAGACTTTCCTGCTTTGATTCTCAAGCTGGTTTAAAAAAAAACTGACTTACATACCAACTGTTGGGACAATTGAATGCGGGCAAAAGCTGTCTGATATTGTCTCAACAAGGGTATGCTTGAATAAGTCCATATTGTAATTTCTATCCTATCAATGTTTATGAAATTTTGCTTGCCAGTACAGAATTGTTTGTTTTATAAGAAGGCCCATTTATGAGCAAGTCTGCTTCAAAATGTTAATGTAATCATCGTTTAAAAATTAGAGACGTTTTTTGTGTGCCATTCTATGTAATCATTCTATATCATTGTCCTTGCCCCACTACTACTACTACTAATATTGTTGCTGCTGGTGCTCCTTGGCTTCTCTTCTTCATCATCATCCTTCTCGTACCCCTCCTCCTCCTCCTCCTCCTATTTCTTCTTTTTGTCCTTCCTTCCAAAGCTGTGATTCCATCTCTGACTTTGAAGATTCCTTTACGTTTTACACAGGTCTTTTAGTCTAGTTTCTATTAACTCTCCTCACTTTTTATTAATTTTTATCAAAATTGTTTACATGTGCCGTGTCATTGATAAAAAATAATGGTGACTTACTTGTGGCAGAACTGAAATATTATTCATGCAGGTTTTTTCTCTTTTTATTACATACTTTGATTTTTTGTTTTATTTACCTGTGTTAAAAAAAAAAAACAACTGATAGAAGAGAGGAAGCATTTACATTATGATTCATTATCAATCCACACCTCAGTCTCTGGACCATGTATGCAAAAAGATGTTGATGTCAGTGAAGATGTGGTATCAAATGAAAACTCATATTGAGTAGGCAGTTTTCGAAGATAAAAGAAAAGATTTCTTTATATGTAACTTTTGCCCTCTACTGCCATTATGCATCACATGTCACATTCATTCACCTTAAACCAAGACAAAGGTGGTCTTCGAAGCTTGACCAATAACTTGTGTGTGTGTCTGTGTGTGTGTGTGTGTGTGTGTGTGTGTGTGTGTGTGTGTGTGTGTGTGTGTTTGTGTGGAGGATCACAAATACACAGCTATGCAATGTACAAATAGAGTATAGGGGCATTTTGCATTTAAAAGTTGCTGCCAAACTCCTTTTCATTACTTTTTAAAGTGATCTTTGTAAAAGATATGTTAACATTATGAAAATGTTCAAAGAATCATTGTAGATGTGGGTCTTGTATATGCCAAGGTCAGAGAATAATGGAGGATAACTTGATTTGCTCAATTACAACTAGGTAAAATAAAGTTAAGGTGTATATTGTGTTTTGCCATTGCATGGCAGGGTTATAGGCAGCAGTCCCATGATGAATTGTACATTATTTTGAATGTAAATAGTTTGTAAAATACAAAAATGTTCACGTAAAACTCAAATCTTTTTCATCGGAATTATATGTCACAATTTTTGTTTTGTTTTTAGAATCACATGAGTGGTTTGAGTCTCACATGTTTTAACATTTACTTCTGATAAAGCGGTGCTTCATTGTCTAGAATTAACAGTTAAATGACCTGGCCTTGAAATAAAATATTAAATTTTATGGTTGAAATTAAGAAATCTTGACTTTTTTATTTCTTGTTTTAGCAATTTCAGTTTTAATTGTCCAACAGTTAATTGGAAGCCAGATTGTTTCTTTGGAAACCAGATTGTTTCTTTGGAAGCCAGATTGCTTCTTTGTTTTTCCTATCCTTACTTGTTTGTTACTTTTCCAGTTTCTATGGGGTTACTACATGTATTACAATCCAATTTCTTTTATTATTATAATTTTAACTTCACTTTCATCTCTACGCTAAAGATGAGTCATAAGTGCTTTCGTTATTTTGGTGACAAATCCTGGTTGAATTTTATTCAAATTGGACTCACAGTATAGATGCGTAGTAAAGAAAAAAAAAAAGTACATGTACTTTATTTTCCTGGTCTCAACAGGGGATAAAATGAAGATTTGGCTCTGGGTTTTTCATTCTTTATTTATTATTTTATTATCAGCCGTTTTCAGTCCATTGTTGGACAAAGGCCTTCCCCGCCATTTTCCATTTCTTTCTGTCTAAGGACATTTTTAGCCAGTGTTGTTCATGTTTGTCAAGGTCCTCTCTTCATCTAAACTTCTGTCTTCCCCTGTCTCTTTTTCTGTCATGTGGAATCCAAATGAAAGATCTTATTTTCCCTCTATTATAATTTCATCAGTATAATATATTATGCCCTGCCCAGTTCTATTTTAGGTCATATACAGTTTCAATGCTTGATGCTCTAAAGCTTAGTTTTTTTGTCTTATCCATTTTGCTGTTTTGAAGTCTTTCAATGATATTCACAGTATAATTTTTTTCTGTGTGCTCTTTGCACTGTTCAAAGTTTAATTTTTTATTTGGGTGAGATTCCATGGCTCTGAGTCTGGTAAAAAGTCAACGTGTTTTGTGTATGTCCAGTGTTGATTTCTGTGCATAAATAGTTATAGCAATGATAATGGATACATGTATATAGACTATAAATTGTTATTTTTCATTTTCACATTTTCTGCTTGACATTAATTTTATATTTTCCTATCATATTGTGAACAAATTGCTGTACTACAGAAGGTGCCATGAAAAGCTTTCACTGTTGAAAGCCGCTGGTGCCATTTTGAGAAATGAGACAAAACATTGAAATGCCTGCCTGTAAATTAGTTTAAAGCCATGGAGCTTCATTTCATCAAAACAGGCAAGGGTTTTAGAGGAAGAAAATAACAGTCGCCACTGTACTGACTGTGCTTAACAAGAAATATCTCACTTTGACCCCTATCCTACCCCCTACCCCCCTCAAAAGGTCCAAGACCATCTGAAAATGCATCCTCACGATTAGAAACAATGGACTCAATAATGAGAAAGATCGCAGATGGCTGTTGCATCCATGTTCCAATGAGTAAGATGTGAAAAGCACTTTCTTCAATCATTTTCAAAACAAAATACAATACAATCAAAGTCAAAGTTTTCAACCCGCATTCTAAAGGTACAATGTATAAAACTAAAACACCTTGATTAAGCTTGTATATTTTATTATAAATATAGACAAGAATAGTGTAATCACAGTGATGATTAGCAAATAAATTATTTTAAATATAAATACTAAGAGTAATGAATTTCCTAAAATTCAATGATTCATTCTATGAACTCACTGAAATTGTATTTAAATAAATATTATATCTTTTGTTACAGTATGAGTGTTAAATAGAATAAATAATGCCTATACAATAATCTAGTACATGTATTAAAAGAAAGTTGTCGAAAAAGAAATGTCTCAAGTTTTACTAGTTATGGAATATACATAAGTACATGATATTAATTCAAAGGGTAAAATAATGTTTATGAATTAAGCTACATATGCAAAGCCTACATCAAGACAGTGACAGAGTTCATAGCTTGGCGCTCAGAAACAGTAATACGTCCACATTTATATGCAAATTTGTGTAAAATAAAAGCTCAGATCATGACTTTGTAAAAATAAAGAAATATTTCAACAGATATAACTTGTAACATGGCAAAACACTGTTAAATCCATAACTATAATGGACAAAACTAAGTTGTTGGCATACAATATCTGTGGTAAATGTACCATACAAAGAGTGTAGATACGAAGATTATTTCAGTAATATAATATTTATCACATGATTTTGTTTGGTATTTGTAATTGCAGGTACCATTTTTTATCACATGACTGTAGCATGATAAAGCAAATCTATATAATTAGGATACATAGAGAATAATGAGCTCTTTATAAAGAACATGGTGATTTGATTTGACTTTTTATTCATGTATATTGTGTCACAATTTGTTCATAAAACAGATTGTAGAATTTGTATAACACAAAATGAATACATGTACATTACATACATGTGTACATGTATATAATAATATCACAAGTGCAGAACTTTTGAAATAAAGCTATGTTAAATTAAAAAACCCTTAATCAATTGAAAAATTCTATATGATCTGTTAATGCCACTACTTTGTTCATAGCTGACTTTGTTAATCATAGCATACTAATACTATACTAATACCTTTGATGTGACAATGGTTTAAAAATAATAATAATAATAATCATTTATTTACCGCTATATAGTGGTCAATCACAGTCAGATATGAGCTCTATTGTTTACAATGGCATTAAATACCCCCGTGAAAAGCAACCATCCAAACAAATCCACCATAACTCTTAACAAATTGACTTGCTCTGCTGAAAAAAAAGAAAAAAAAGAGCCCATAAAACATTACTGGATACACAATTGAAAATTAGCTTTGAAGACATCTTGATTGACAATGAGTATTGTTCATAAATAAGACACTTCCACTCTAGTGAAAGTAGTTTGCAGGAAACTTGAGAAACATTGCTAATTTTCTTTCTTTTTTTTTTCTTTTATGTGGATGAATAATATCTTTAATTTACTTTCTGCACATCAATTCATAAATACATTACATATACTGTAATTGGATCCAATTTAATTGGATAACCCATGTAATTGATGAACAATAGTATTCATGCCAGGGCTTTTTTTTCCAGGATTGTTTTGCTTTTCTTTCCTTTCTTTTTTTAAGGGTTATAATTTTTTTCATAGCATCATCACTTAAACAACGTTCACGAGACATGCAAATAAAACAATACAATATTTCCAGCTGTAAGCAGTGCCATGTATATTGCTATATTAGTAGTGAAAAAACGTTTCAGAAAAAAAAAAATGGAATATGCTCCCGTCAAGCAAGATGAGGAATTGAAATAGAACATTTTTCAAAGCTTGAATCAAAAACCAAGGAAAAAGACAATCAATAAAAAGGACGGATATGAATTTTCTTTATAAAAATTCTGGCAATGAAAAGTAAACAAAAAATATATTTCTTTTTAAAGTTCTAATTCTAATCAGCCATTTAGTTGACTACATTCATACATGTTTACCATCAGTAAACTTTGCACAAAATTGAATTGAATATGAACATTTTCTCAAAATATTTTATCAAGACTATTTTAGACCTGAGTTAATGATACAGAGTACATGTATTCATTAGAAATTGCTGGTAACTGCCAGGAAATGCTTCAAATTAAGGAAAACTGATTATGAATTTTGCTGATGGTGAAAAATGATTTGTGAGACATAAAAAAATGTGAATATTTTGCAACTGGCAGTAGGCCTACAATATTTGTTCAAGTAAGATATGAAAAGGCACTTACTTTTATAAGATAATACTAAGAATAGTCAATAAGAATAATAAAGTACATGCTTATATTTGTAGTATATAGTGCCTTTGACTTTTGAAGTATTGAATGTAATTTATTTATTGTTAAAATATAACAATGACTTCATGATCACAGCAATGTACTACAATTCATCTTGTTCTTTATAATTTGTAAAAACCTTACGTGTTTGTATAACACTTACTGTTTCCCATTATTTGAGATTATTAACTTATTCAAAGACATTTTGTTTGGCCAGAGAATTTGATCACTTAAATGCTTTATTTTACACATGAATTTAAATGAATTATTATACTAGATTTTACATAATGTCATCTTTATGAGACAATAATTTAAATTTTACATAGATTAACTATTCAAAGCAGCTCAATAAATATAATATCACATCTGGGGTCAGATTGATGGCTTATTATCCATTCAAGCTGGCTTTTGTCCTCCAACCTTCAGTTGAAACGACGACGCTGGGCATTCTTGGTACACACCTTAGGCATTCTACTACGAAGTATTTCCATAGTTCTTGTTATCCATCACAACCTTTAAAACATTGGGCAGTTTTTCAAGTTTCATTTTCACAATTTCAGGAACAATATCACTGTTCTTGTACCTGACAAATGAAAAAGAAATTAAAAAGATAAAAAAAAATAATACCAGTCAGACAATTTCTGGAAAGAGCAACATTTTATTTTTATCTTTTATCTACCACTCATGGTTCCATAATGCTCAGAATACTCAGATGGATAGAAAGTAGATTATAGAATTAAGAGTCCATTTTATATTTAGGTTAATCGACCTTTAAATGCCCTATAATTTATGGGATAACATACAATTACAATACAATATATGAAGATAATAATTATTATTTATCAAATACATATTTCAAGTTATGGAGTTCTTTTCTCAATTGCAATCTTAAAGCTTTCAGGCGAAGAAGAATTTTTTGTTTCATATTTTAGACAATTCCATGTTTTTATCATTCTGAATATGAATTAATTTTGTCGGATTTGAGTTGAATAGCTCCTAATAAAAATCTTAAATCTATCTCCCCAAGTAAAGGTTATAAAGACTTCTTCTTTCACTTTGGAAGCATGACAACATTACTATACAGCACAAGTAATGCATTCATTTTAATAACCAGCACTTGAATTCTATGGAAACAAAAAGAAAATCCTTACCTCCTCACATTAGAGATTGAAAAATAAGAATAGTTTTCATTCAGAGTATTAAATGTTCTTACTCAACATGCCCATGATGAAGAATCAAATGTCTAATCAAATTGAAATTCTTATACATGTATTGAAATATTACCACCAACATTTTCTAATTCATTTGATTTGATTGTTTTGAATTCTGGTACTGAAATGTGTAAGATTCTTTATTTGATAAATAAATTCTGTACATGTATCTTTAAAATGATACACTTAACTCAAATTTCTTTGCTCTCAACATTTCCAGAGAATTAACCAACGCGTTCAAGTGTTAAACTTGTTTATTTATTTTTATTTTATTTTGTTGTTGTTGTTGCCCTTCCCTATTCTCAACAATTGGGCACAAAAAGTCAGAAAACAAAAGGGAAAAAAATACATTTTAAGCTTCAGGTTGCATAATTTACTCACTTTTTCTGAGTTCCGTCTTGATCTATAAAGGTCATAACAGCTTCGGTAGCTTTCACTCCCAACTGGGTACCATCATTGTAAAGAACCCAGATAGCGCCTCCAGCATAATAGGAAGCCCAACCAATATAAGGCACGAAGACTTGATAGATGGGATCACAGCTGGAGGATGGTGTGCTACTTGGACTATCACTGCAGTAACTGCTGATGGACATATCCAATGAATTTCTAACTTGAGGGGGCAAAGTATTGTCAATGCATTCTTTACCCCCTTGAAGGAATTCCTTTTGAGGCGACAATGGGAAGCTTGACGTCTTCCTGCTGTGAGATGGACTTGCACAATGGGGCAGCGTCGTGTTGAATTTTTCTTGGAGTTTTAAATGCAGTCCTTTTCTAGCACTTATAGAACTGGGAAATGATGTGTTATTCTTATCGACATTGCTAGAATCACTGCCAGAACTATGCTCACATAAACTTTCCCTAGCACCACCGTTGTCTGGAAAACCACTGTCCTTTGTATTCTCCGACTTATCTCCACCTATCGTTATGTCATTGCGATCGGGCTTTGAGTGGATTGAAGAATCTGACGAAACAGCTACTTTTCTTGATAGTTTCTTTGGTAAAGATGATTGCTGAGATTGTAAAGGCACGTTTCTTAGATGCACAAAATCTGGGTTTGATGTATTTGAGAACTGTTGTATTAAGCTGCTATTTAACAATAATGAATTTAATTGAGCAGAATGTTCATTGGTGCTAGTAGATCTGTCAGATGTTCCTGATAAACTGTGACAATTTTCCAACTTTTGAATGATTTCATTCATTTCATTTGTATCTGAATCCACACCGGAATCTGTTAGGAGCTGCTGATTATCATACATTTTGCTAGACACATTAATGTTTGAACTAACATTTTGTTGTTGCTGAGATTGGTAAATAATTTGTTGATATACTTTTTCACAATCATTATGTGAATTTCTAGGCTTCTTTCTCCCTTTCTTGGGGCTTTCTCCCATACAGAAGATATCTGAAGGATTGGTACATTGAATTTCTTGTGGGGTTGGTTGAATGTGATCGGAAGAAACCATGGTTACTGTTGAATCTTGCATTACACTCTGGGCAAACGGATTTCCTCTCACACTTTGATTTTGAACTTTATTTATCGTGTAGTGAAATTCGTCATTTTTATGGGATTTAACCCCGACACATTCTTCAGAATAAGGCTGATTATGGGCAGCATTATTTCTATTTTGGCACTTAGTGGGAGTTCTAAAATAATTTCCAGAAAGACAAGGTGGGTGGCATGACATATGTGCACTTTGGCAAGAAAGAGAAAATGGCACCTTTGAATCTGACTGGTTGGACATGTCCAGTTGTGTTGTCAGAGGCTCCAATAAATCCTCTTTTGCCATACTAACGTTTGGAGTGAGCCTGTCTACATCATTGTATTTTACACTTTCACGAGCATCACTAAAACAAAGAGATCCAATAGTTTCTTTCTGGAACTGTTGCGTTTCTTTTGCTGATGATGGCCACTGTGACAGTGTTTTTCGTTCCTCATTGAAACAGAATCCAGCTTCATATTGTGGTGAATTTGCCGCAACAGAACCTGAAGGCTGATCAAGAGCTCTATGAACAGCAGGGCTTTCTTTGTACAAGCCCCAGCTGTTTGAAGTAAATGAGGCGCATTGTGTAGCTTGGAACCCATTTGCATCAGAAGCATCTTCAACTAGATTCACTGAATGTTGAGATGGAACAAATGGAGAATTCAAATCATCACCTCCAGAAACATAGACCTTTGTGACAGAATCTTGTAAAAGCTGATTTCCGTGGAGTTCTTGCAGATGATTATTTTCATATTTTTCTTTCGTCTCAGGTCCCGATGCAATAAGCTCTCCCCTTCCAGTTCCACTCTCACATTTACTACTTAAAGGAGAACTTCCCAATGAAGATAATTGATCATAATGGCTATGTGCACTTGATGTTTGTGGCGAAATACAGAAAGGATTATGGATCCTGAAACATCGAAGAAAAATGTGTAATCTTTCTCTTTTTCAAAACTGAAAATAACTTAGTTGAAAACAAGCAACTGAAAAATAAACAGATTATCCTCTCCCTCCTTCTCTCCCTTCTCCTCCCCCTCTCTATGTCTCTGTCTGTGTGTATGTGTGTGTGTGTCTTTGTGTGTGTGTCTGTGTATCTGGCTCTTTATGTCTGTATCTGTGCCTGTGTTTCTGTGTGTGTTTGTCTTTGTGTATGTCTGTGTGTCTGTCTTTCAGTTTCTCTCTCTCTCTCTCTCTCTCTCTCTCTCTCTCTCTCTCTCTCTCTCTCTCTCTCTCTCTCTCTCT
>JBCHJU010160612.1:0-10160 GCA_039654505.1 Plocamopherus imperialis | reverse complement strand
AGACCGTAAGTACACATTTTGTTGAAAATGAGTTTTTAGCACCACCATATAGTTTGAATCAAGGCGCATCGACTGCTGTTGGTCTTGCTTCTCCATCTTCATTAATAAAGCGGTAAATGCGAAAACAAAAACCCCTAAGTCCAGTCAACTAGCGGTATGTTTTGAACGTTTTTTCGCTCTGCTGTAAAATTTGGTTTGGTGCACTTACGGTCTTTAAACAAAACAAAAAAACTCCAGAGATAGTGAGTTCAAGCCCCTGAACTTTTCGACTGACTGATTTTTTTTCACTTCCTTCCTGAAGTTTATGCGCAAAGAATTAAACTTCTTTTCCAAATCATCCTTTGTTGCATTTTCCTAACATTCTTGGTACTTTGAGAGCAGGGTGCTGTATGCGGCTTCCTTCTTTAAACGGTTAGAATAATCAATCCTTGTAATTTTCCATTAAAGCTCTCTGTACCCACAATGACCTCCCAAAATAAACTTTCATTCATTCTCTTTAGTTGTTTTTGCCATCTTTACTGCACAATGACTTATGATTGACTGAAACATCGCACAATATTATTGACAGAGCCCACAAATTATCAATATTATTGACGGTCCAAAATATTGAAGAAAATATTTCAGATACTGCAGATGTTCGTCAAAAATATTGATCAATCTTCAATATTTACCAGACAATGGCAATAATATTGTCAATACCATTTATTGACAATATTATTGCTAATAATATTTATAGTGTGTGGACCGCTTTAGAACGGCTGCAACACAGTCATCATGGTCAACTGCTCTTATAACAATAACGAAGAATAAGTGACCAAAAACACCTCACCCCAGTGCTTAAAAGTGACAATTTCCGTCTTCTCCATCAATACCAAAGAATCATAGGCTAACTAACATTCATTCATGCCAAACAACGACACGATCCTCTTCTTACACATATCCCACGTTATTCACACGAATCATGCCGCAGCAAATGTATTATACCTATACCGCCCTATTTCGATATAATTGAAATGATGATATGATAGGATATAGATCTAGATATGGCTATTTTAATTGCTTTTGAGTTTGGTCCCCAGCCGCTGTCTTTTAAGGAAAAATGAATAGAATTTTTTATAAATACACGTAGGTCTAGTTAAATTAAAGATGACAATTTCAAAGTTTGAGTAATGTTTTATCTCATGTGACTATTTTTCATAATGAATTGTTCGAGTGCTACTTCTCTTGGCTAGTAAAATGCTTTGAAAGATGCGGTGGCCATAATATTGAAATCGGGACAATCTTCCGATCTCTGTTTATACTATTTTGGCTGGAACAACAGTATCATTTAACAAGTTGTATTTTCTCTATGTGAAGTTTCATATTTTGTAAGGATGTTGTTTGACACATTTTGGACAGGCATTGATAGGGCATTTTAGCAATTTTGGATAAGAAATTAAAGTATTTATAGAAGGCAACCGGTAAGAGAATGAATAAAAAGACAAAAAACAAAACAAAACAAAACAAACAAAACAAACAAAAACCGATGTTTATTCCCACTTAAGACCAAGTCGTGTTAGCAATCAACCGGTTAACGAAACAATATTAAATACCACCGTCTTTTTTTAACGAAGAGGGCCTAGCAACACGACCAACTCTGCAGAAGACAAGAGACTCATGTTGAACTTGGCCAGCACGCGTTCATTAGTGTAATCGTCAACGTCTTGAACCATAATCTGAACGTATGCACACTAAGTCCGTGTCTTGTTATAGGTCGGTTCTCAAGCTCCAGGCGGACTTTGCCAGTCAAAGTAGGCGTAATTGCTGAGATCCGTCTTCAAGCTTAGAATCGTTCATGAGCAAGTATGTTTGTGCCGCGTGTCGTTTTGTTTCGATATAATAAAACATGAGGAAAGGTATGGTAAGATGTTCATTCTTACTTCCCTGCTATTTGTTTAAACGTTCGTCTTGAATCACTTCAACACGAACATTTTGTTAGAGTAAATTTTGGACTTAGGCAATACAACACTTCGCAGCCACTCGAATTGAGTTTCGATGTGATTTTATCGATGCAAATCTACTTTCAAGGTCTACTTTTAAAGCACTTAGCAACGGCATAAGGCAATCACAGTTATCAAATTGCGATATTAGATTCAGTACAAAAAAGAAAAATCCTAGTCTTTGAATATATTTAAGGTTCCCATACTATCAATCAAACACATATTTACCTTTTGAAATGTTGTAAAATATTCTTATTTGTACATAATTTCCAACTGATTGATCTATCCGTAAGAACTCATAGAATATGAGTTATAGAATAATAACACGATTCTAGAGAACACCTGCATTAATACGACAAATTATACTAAAAACATCCAACAACGGTACGGAAATCTAAGTGATAGATGCAACATCAATGTCTTTGTGTAATCTCCCATTTTTATTATTATTACCATTAATATTGTAATAACCACTATTATTTCAGGATGTGTACTTTTATCAGCCCTCTTAAAATGAGAAACACATAAGTACTCGATAAGATATTTCTTTCAAGAAAAGCGTTCCTCAAATAATGATGTAAATACCTCATTGAAAATCAATAACACTGCCACAGTGGTCCACCATTCTTGTGTCAATAGGATTGCGCAATGCGTTTCTCTTAAATGCAACAACAATTTGAAGGTATCTAAAACACTTGCAATTTTGAATAATGATCTTTAAATCTGATGGAGGATTTTTCGAATTATCTAATGACGACATCGTGATGGAATCTAAAACAGTTGGAATTGATGGTTTCAAAAATTGATTGAGGAATTTAAAAAGAAAAACTCTTAAATGACCACGTCGATATCAAATTTGTGCCAGCTTATTTTGTAAGCAACACCATGTGATTGCCATAAAAGGAGAGTCACATCGGTGCTGCTATAGGGGAGATCTCAGCTGTTGATTGGGGCGAGTACAGACACAGCGAAACCGTCTAATCAAATTGACAGTGACAATTTCCGGCAACGGTCAATATCCCGAAATTTATTGCCTCCTTTCTCTCTATGCCACGACGAATGTGAAGGTTTGGTCAAACTACCTGTCGTGAGACTACTCTCGACATGGCTTGCAGGCTGGTATGAATTCAGGGGCAAATGAACAATCGACATCGACAAATTTTGTACATAGAGGTCTAGACATCAGCATGTCGGAAAAGAAAATGCCAGAAGCTGTAAATCCTTTGTTATGGAACATCACTGATTTCGTACATGTCCCTACTCAACTGACATACTGTGAAGCCACCGGAGATAGCAGGTGTATCAGCGACAAAGTCAGGGAGTACATTCAACTGATCAACGTTGTTTTCATTTCCGGTTTCCTTTCTCTCTTTGGAATAGCGTCCAATGTCATCAATATCATCGTCTTCGCCCGTCTGGGATTTCGGGAAACGATCAACATCAGTCTGTTGGCTTTGTCCATATCCGACCTGGGTGCCTCGATTATGCTCGTCTGGGTGACCATCTGTTTCAACCCACTGCTTCTCAACTCCAACGTCGCTATTGTTTTTACCGACGTCTATTACTACACGGGAATGTTTCCTCGTGATATGTTTATGATGATTACGGCATTGCTTACAGTCTTTATCTCAACTGAACGTTTCTTATGCATATCCTTTCCTTTAAAGGTGAAAAGCATCATGACCCATAAACGGGTGACGTTCATCGTTATAGCTATCTAAGTCATCGTTTTGACCTCAATGTTCCAAGCGTACACTATTTACCATTTAGACTGGTGGTGGAATCCGGAACGGAACATGTCGATGATCGCCGGTTTCTATTCCGACAATTACAGGCCAATAGAGGTGGCCATGCTGAACATTCAAATCGTCTGCACCTTTTCATCGTACATAATAGTTTCTATCACCACTGCCTTATTCGCGTGGAAGCTGAAAGTGAGAAGCAAGTGGCGCCACGCTGTTTCAAAGGACACGACTTCCTCTGTCAGAGATCAGCAAATTATCAAACTGGTGACTTTCGTCGCTGTTATTTTTATCGTTTGTTATTTTCCAATGATTGCGTTCTTTTTTCTGTTGATGACGTCTGAAGAAATTGACCTCTGGTCGCTGTTTGAAAACCTGTACATGGTCGGGGAGAGTTTTGTCGCATCAGTGGGGGCTGTCAACTCCAGCGTGAATATCTTTGTGTACTACCATATGATGTCCAAGTATAGGACCGTTTTCCACTCAATGTTCATTAAAGTCGGCACAAAAACCTAAATTAGTCCGTCTTCGTGTTCTGCACTCTTCCTCTTTCAATTGAACACACACTAACATTGTGTAACTGCATTAGACATCACACTGTCTATTTCAATTTAAGAAAACATATCGCTTAACATGACAACTTCTGGCCTCGTGAAAAAAAACAACAATTTTCTTTTTTTTATGTAAGGCAAACTATAAAAAAGGAAAAACTAAATTAAAGAATCAGAATAAACCAAACAAAACATCTTGGTGGGAAAGGTGAGGGAGGGGTGATAGGGGGTAGGGGTTCTGGGGGAGTTGATGAGGGGCAGACAGTAGCTTAGGGGTGTCAGAATGTAATGTTTTGCTTGGCAAGGTTTTACTGTAATTTACATTTGTTTTTAACTTGCTATTGTTTTTTTTAATTGGTTGTGGTGACATTTGATTTATCTGTTTTCTCGTAGTTTTGGGAATAGCTTAGTATGTTTTGCTTTGCCGTTCTTTAATGCCTGTTTGTTGTGCAGATTTTGCATCAAATCTTTTTCTGTGTGATTTATTAAATATTTTCTTATGTTTGTTGGGTTTTACGTTTTGGCATATTATTTTTTTTTTCGTTCTATCTTTTCTTTAATATTTTAC
Organism: Plocamopherus imperialis; assembly: GCA_039654505.1. NCBI lineage: Eukaryota > Metazoa > Mollusca > Gastropoda > Nudibranchia > Polyceridae > Plocamopherus > Plocamopherus imperialis. The sequence continues at coordinate 5,320 of JBCHJU010160612.1, read as the reverse complement.
ATCTGTTGTTGGTTTCTTTTCTTTTCTTTTTTCTTTTCTTTTTTTTTGGGGGTGGGGGAGGGTAGGCACGGAGAAGAGGAGGTTGCTTTTTCCATAACGTGTTTTCCATGTTTTTCTTCTTTTAGAGATTTTGCCGTGTTAAAAAGTAAAATCTTTCAATTGTCTTTCTTTATTCGCATGTTATTTATATTAGTCTTTTATTAGTTTTTTCTCCTGTGTCTTTTCTTGATTTTTTGGGGTTTTTTTATTTATAGATTATAGGTTACATGTTTGGTTTTGTTTTTGCTTAATCCTTTTTGGTTTGGGTTTTTTTTTCAGGTAATTGTGGTGAAGGGTTGTCTATTGTTAGTTGTGAGGAGAGTTGGAGTGGAGTGGACGTGTGTGGTGGGGGAAAGGACCTAGGATCTTGGAGGGTTGGGTGGCTTTTTATTCTTTTTCTGTCTTTTATGTTTTCTTTTTGTTCTTATTCTTTTTTCAACGATTAGCTCCAAGCTATTTGGTGCGTTTATGCCTGATCTATTTCCGTGTTCCCCTTCTAATGTCTTATTTCTTAGCGTTTTTTTTTTTGTCAGTATTCTCGAATGGAGTGATCCTTATAGGTATTGTGTAAACACAAAACCAGTTCTATCTAGAGCACCACTTCGTGAAGTGTTGACTGTTTTAATAGACATCTGACTGTCAAAAGAAACGCACGATCGCAAATTCAATCGTTATTTGTGATGTAATGCCTGGACTATATATATATATATTATATGTATATTATATATATATATATATATAAAGTCTATATAAAATTGAAGCTTATCTTAGGCACTCTAACATTAATTGTAATCAGAGAACAAAACGAATTCTTATTTTGCCACTTTTATTGAATAAGTGCAAGTAGTTCCGATTAACTGAAAATCGTTTAAACCAAATTACATTATTTCGGTAGAAAACACAAATAAAAATGCAGATAAATCATGATAAAGACTCAATTGATATTGAGCCGTTATTGTATTCTAAATTATGGAGAAGTCACACAATAACATGTATGACCCCCTTGAGCCTCATTACAACAGCACAACGTCTAGGCATAGATGAAAAGGGATATGGGACAATTGGCTGCAGAATTCTACTCCAGATCTGTCTCAAAGACCTTTCAAGCTGCTTTGCCTTTTGTGGAAGAAGTCGTTGATGATTCAGTTGTCGTTGAAAGTGATCCCATAAGTGCTCAATTGGAATTTAAATCCGGCGGTAGCGGTGAACCTGGGGTCTTTGGTCCTGAAGAACTGTTATGCTGTCACGAGCTATATGAGTGCTTCCATTATTATGTTGGTACATGAAAGGTACAACATGTGACTGAAGAACGTCATGCAAGTAGCTATGTGCATTTAATGAAGGCAACGCTAAAGACAATTGCACCCCAAAGGTTATTCAAAGCACCATGCTTCTGAGCTTGAAGACGACATTAATGTCTATAACTCATGCAAGAAAAGGAACCCCACGTGTACGTTGGGTATGCAGATCAGTCTCTGATAATATTCTTCTTACAATTCACTCACTGACAAGATGGTTATTTCTTCTCCGTACCCGTCTCCAAGTTGCAAATGCGGCCAGGAACCCGTTAGTCAGATGTGGTCTTGTTTTTTGACGGTCTTGCTTCTCGCTGGTGCATCTCCGTGGTCCCCAGCCTGGTATGCATCTACCGTGTTGGTAAGGAGAAGACGTTCTTATAACTTCAAAATTGTTGTCCAATGTACGGAAATTCGAATAGAAACTTCAGCAAAATGAACCCAGCCTGAAGAAGGCCAATAGCTAGATTGCGGACATATAGGCTTAACTGTGGCATTTTCATAACATGACAAAAGAAAACCCATTCTGACCACATATTTTGTGACACATTGAACTGTGAAGGTACACATTAGATTTAGCTTGTAGATTTTCATCGGTTCATGAAACCGAAGTCGTTTTTGTTCTTTTTTCACATCCATATTTCACTTGCGCTTCATGTGGTCACGTGGTAACTGAATTCAGTAAAGAAGAGTGACAATAGTTCAATGATAGCTTAATCAAAATCCCCCAAGCGTCGCCTTAATGTTTCCACTTGTAATAAATAAATACCGAAACTTTTTCAAAAAGGTATACCCTATTGCGTGTCTTTTGCTCGTCAGAATATTACATACTGGATGCGAGAAAAAAAAAACTCAATGGACTTTACACGGACATAACTCTCTTCAATTTGTATCGATCAAGAAAAAAATACCACACAGATCTCAATTAAATTATTATTTATGTGCATATCGATTTAGAGCATAATGTAACGTCAACGACTTGAACAGGCCTGCTCAGAAAATCTTATATCAAGGTGTGCTTAAATTATATACAGAGTGTCCTGATATATTGCACTTTCATGGTTTCTGGCTGATTTTGCCAATTAAATAGGATATATTGTAGAGAATTTTACAAGTCAATTGAACAATACTGGAGTTTGTTTTTTGTTTTTTTAAGACCGTAAGTACACCAAAACAAATTTTACAGGAGAGCGAAAGAACGCTCAAAACATACTGCTAGTTGATTGGACTTTCAGCTTTTTGTTTTCGTATTTACCACTTTATTTATGAAGACAGAGAAGCGAGACCAAGAGCAGTCGATGCGTCTTGATTCAAGCTACATGGTGGTGCTAAAAAAATCATTTTCACCAAAATGTGTAGTTACGGTCTTTTAAAAAAAATCCAGAGCACCCAAATCAAATTGCTTCACCGAAACAGAAGTTATATCAATTTTAGTGGAACATGGTCGTTCAATGATCAGTTTCCTTAGACCTAAAGCCCGGCGGCCGCCATGGCGATTTCATTCGATTCGGGCATTACCATGCCCCACTATTTTGGGATTAAATTTCGCTTCGCTGGACCGATCTTGATGAAATAACGGGCAATCAACTCAAGACACATTGCTTTATCAACAGAAATCATAAAATATCACGATTCCCTGTTCCTGAATGTGCGGTTTTTAGGGACATCCTGGTGGTCACAGTGGCGCAGTCGGTTGTGCGTTCGGCTGACAACCGAAAGGTTGGTGGTTCGAGCCCTGTCAGGGGCATTGTGATTTATCCCTTGGGCAAGGTTATTTACTTTATCTACTTGCCTCCGTTTGCGGCGCTGCTCTGCGGCTGACGCTCGGTTTTCGGTAAAAAATCAAAATAAAAATTTCCTTCGGGATGAATAGAGTGTAATTTTATTCTATTTTATTTATTTATACGAGGGGAGTTCAATATGTCTTTAAACTGACCATGAAAGAAACATGCTAGCAAGTCGAAATTTCACGATGACAACTTTATATTTCTTTATAGTTATCCTGCAGACTTGCACACTTCTGCCATCTGTCTTTGACCTTCAAAAGTCCTTGACTGTAAAAAGTCCTCTGATGCCACTAAAACCACCCCTCCGCTGCATTAACGACGCCTTCATCGATGATAAACCACTTGCTCTGGATAATTTTCATCCTATTCGGGATCAGGAAACAATCGAAGGGTACCAAATCTGGAGTCTTCTGTGAATTTAGTAAAGTTTCATTGCCAAATTGTAGCGCTGTTTGAGTCGCCCTCGTTGATCAGTGAGCAGGCGCATTGTCATGCAACATGAGAACTGCCTTTCGCAGCTCTCCCAGTCTTTTCTTGACCAAGATGGATCACAGTTTTGTAAAGAAAGTTGATAAATGGTCTCAAGTGATTGAAACGCCATGTTGCGTAATATAGTCTGTACTTATTATGTCCTAACAACCCCCAATTCTGGATGACAATAAAAATCGGACAGGATGACAGATGTCAACTTCCTTGTCCAGTATTTAACTTTTCATAAAATGGACGTTCATCATGAACAGACGTTTTTTTTCATAAATTTCCATTGGTCATTTTCCTTGCAGTTGAAGAAACTCGATTTCCAGAACGATATTCGACAGAATCCATATTTAACAATGCTTATTTATTGAGAAGGACATTCCAACTGCAATACCTACGTTCATAAAACGTGCTCTTACGTGCGCACCACTCATCAGATTTTCCCAAAACTTCACAAGCCGTGTTCTATAAAGATACAGATCACACCCTCCAACTTTCATTGTTCTGGATTTTTTCCTTCATGGTCAGGGTAAAGACTTATTGAACGCCCCTCGTATCATTTATGTAACGTTGATATGGAGTTTTCTGAGTACTCCTGTTAAAATCGGTGGGGCCTCATTATGCTGCCTTAAATTTTGCTTTTAATATACGTACAGATTGATAATAAGCTAAATTAATAAGGTATTGTGAAAGTTTATTTCGGTCTATACAAAGTGAAGTTAGTTATGGCCCTTTTAAGTCCTGTTGTTTTCTTTCTAGCACCCAGTATACTTATGTATGTAATTATATATATAATATATATATATATACATATGCATATTGAACATTTAATATACTAGTTGATTTGCCCATTCTACGTACGGGCAGCAGGCTACGGGGGCGGAGAAGGATGGGAATGAGCTGGGGACTTAGGAAAAGGCTTAGAATGAAGTAGGCCTATGAAGCATTGACAGATTACAGGCCTATGCTCTAGGCTACCATTACCACTGCCATCGGACCTTGTCACTGAAATGTGTGTGGATGGTATAGGCCTAATCTGTGTACCATGAACATTTTGAGTGCTCCTACGTAAAAGTGTTCCGAATTTGATTATTATTCATATTATTTATGATCAGATTTTTTACTCTTCACATTTATCATATTAATTTTTTAATTTAGAGGTGTTTCAATGTAATTACTTAATATATTTTCATGATTTCCCCTTTTTATTCAAAATTATGAATTAAAATGAACTTTAAAAATGTAATGTATTCATTGGAGAGTTGCCTTCCCTGAAATCTTCGGACTATTTTTAGCTTTAAAAATGTAGCCTTCAAAGATGAGAGGTCATTGGAGTGAATTTCATCTCAAAAATCTGATTTAGATTTGAAAGAACCCTGCTATTTGTTTTTTCAATGGATAGGAGACATGTCCCTGCTCAAATGTATAATGTTTTCTGAAAATCATATCAGTAATTTTCAAGTGACTAACTATATCTTCAGTGGCGCCGGAGAGCCTACAATGAGCATTAATTTTTTTTAAAGAAAGGACATATATATATATATATATATACTTCGAGATTGCGCTTTTATGGGGTGTTTTTCGATAAATGAGTTTGCTGTCGGGCACAAAATTTTTGTGGGGCATATATAATGCCCCACAATATAAACATGTTTTTAGCATAGCTTTGGGGTCCCTGATGGTCAAAAACATGTCAGCTCACAATAGTGTCTGACATCGAAA
>JBCHJU010160501.1:0-10160 GCA_039654505.1 Plocamopherus imperialis | reverse complement strand
CGGGCTGTGTGTTAGAGGGCGCTCTCTCTCTCTCTCTCTCTCTCTCTCTCTCTCTCTCTCTCTCTGAAAGCTCTCACCCTCAGAGTAAACGGGTTTCAAAATTAATCCCCATTCTCATTTTATTATTCTAAACAAACGTTGTTTTTCTGCCACGACAAGCACACAGCAGCTATGGCAGGGCGTGTGCCAGCAGACGTGATTCATGTTGGGCTCGTCTTTGTCAGTCTGCCCGTATTTGCCCTTATGTGGACTTGTTAATTTTGCACCAACAAATCCGACCTCATCTTGTGCCACGTCAAAAACAAAAGTTTGCGGGGAAGAGGGGAAAACAAGAATGAGGCAAGGGGCTTGATTATAGCACAATGAAATTTTTTAATAGATCTGACACATTAGATCTAGGCAATTTCAATGAGCCCCATAGGGAATAACTACACAGAGGAATTACTTTTGATAGAAAAATAAAAGAGAAAAATTTGGATCCACTGAGACTTGAAACAGGGACAATGGCACCGAATCGCCTGGCCTTGGAGTAGGAAGAGCGTTCTTACCGACCAAGCCAATACACTCCCTACAACTGGGAATATAATATCTTCTTGTACTTTTTGCATTTTGTAACAAGCAAATAACAGTTGGACAGGTTTCCTTTTTTTAAAAAAATGCTTAGTGTTGAACGGTGCGGAATGGAGATGGTGGTTGGATCTCAACACAATCTCGTACATAAAGGAATGGGGGTGGGGGGTGGGGGGGGGGAGAGACCAACAAACAAACGCTGGGTTAGTTTGACACGTCATTAATAGAGCCATGTATGTACCAAACTAATAACAAATTTTTCTGAGTTCTGAAACATACAGAGGACACAAGAACAAATTTATTCAACAGAATCAGGACCCTAACGATTAGAGTGCGCCTATAAGCAAGAAGGACCCTGTCCTATAATTGTCCAAAGTGCTTATTACATTAAATATATAATATGCGGATAATGTGGACGAAAATTACTCACAGTATCAAACAATGGAACTTAAAATGTTGCCAAATAATGTACATTCTTCTTTATCTAGGTTTTCTTAAATATATAAACGTTTTTAACAAGCTGTAAATATTCCAATATTTTAAAAAGAAACCTATACAACTTTTTATCGTATTTATCATATTTTTATCGTAAATAATAATAACAATCCTGCCATCTGATTACCCCAAATAGAAAGCCCTGAGATCTTCTTCTTTGGATGTACTGGGCTCTACCTCAAACAAACAAACAAACAAACAACAAACAAACAAACAAACAAACAAACAAACAAACCTTATTCAAAAATATGGAAAGTCAAAAGACATAATGGCTTGCCATTTATCATATTAGATCAGTACTTAAAAGACGATTAATAAGACTACTGAACAAAGGATGTCCTTAAGCATATGCTTCCCATTCCTTCATCCCTACCAAGAGATTAGATTTTAGTGTCAATGTTTTGAGCCGTTATCCATCTTAATTGAGTGAGATGATTGTCTTTGAATCTCTGTTCCCCCATTATGTATATGCGCAAACTGATTCTTTGTCAATTGTGTTAGGTTCCTGTTTATTTTCCCCCACGAAGCCAGTTTTTGACAACCGCACATTCCATATTGAAACTTTTTAATCCTTGAAAGTTTCAAATTTTTACGTCGTCTATGGTTGATTTTTTTTTCAACAGTATTCACTAAATTTTAATGTTGTCATCGTCACAGGTGATATACCAGCTCTTGAGAGTTTAATGTGGCGTTTTCGTTTACTTCATGTGCTTGCCCTTTATGATCTTCAAATTCGGACATGATCACTAATTCTCATTTTAAAGTCATTCGGACATGATCACTAATTCTCATTTTAAAGTCAAACGAAATTTGGCTTTAATTGGTCTAAAAGTGTTTTCCCTTTTCGATTGATTTTGAGACTAGGGCGGTAACTTTCTTGAGGTAAATTGATAAAAAAAAATGACTTTCCTCTCCAACAAACAAAACATTGGACTTGATTGAACAAGAAGATTTGACAAGAAGATTGGGATCAAGAAACTAACAGCAAATTACATGATATATTCCAAAATTTAAATAATAACTTGCCAAATATGAATTTATCAAGGAAGGACGACATCAGTGTGAGCCGACTTCGAATCGGCCATACTTGGCTGACCCACTCTTTTCTTTTAAAGGACGAACTACCACCAACGTGTTCGTTCTGTGGGCAGAACTTAACAATTAAACATATACTACTTGAATGCGGTGGCCTGAACCACATTAGAGTGTCCCACAAACAAGAAAACCTCTATAACTTATTTCGAAGCATCAATCAAAAGAACATTCTGGGTTTTCTTAAATCCATAAACTTTTTTTGAATAAAAAGTAAATATACCAATATTTTAAAAAGAAACCTTATACAAATTTGTATCATATTTATCATATTTTTATCGTCTTATTACTCGAAATAGAAAGGCCTGAGATCGTCCTCTATGGATGTACTGGGCTATACCTCAAACAAACAAACAAACAAAAACAAACAAAGAAACAAACAAACAGACTTTTGAAACCTCTGTGCTGTTGCATATACGAAAAACATTTAGAATTGTGTCCGCCAAAAAATCGTGTCTCAATGCATTGTCATTATGACAGAGTCTCTGGATTGCCTTGAGAGGATTTTAAGAACAAATCCCATATCATGGTGACCACACAAATATTGATCAATCTGCAAACCAAGTTGGTTGTGTTCCTATGCCAAGTTCTTCATAATACAATACGTCCTTTGTAAGCAGCAGACGTAACTAGCCATAGTAGTCGCCTGAAGTACACGCTTAGCACAGCGGCCTGGGCTAGGACATCTCTGTATGTGACATGTTACTGTCTGGCGGTGCCAAAAAGTCGTCTTAAGCAGCGCATGTGGTAGACGTTCAGCCAACGATCATGGCACGAGCACAGTCCACGTTTCATTTCTGAGAACAGAAGCTGAGTACACATTCATATTTGTGTAGATTGTTAGTATTGTGTCACACCGTCTTTGCTGGACGAGCCATTGCAGCTGCTGTACCAATCCGAGCAATGATCTCGAAGGGACAAATTGTTGGAGACTGTAGAGCTGAGGTAGGTAAAGTTGTCCTCCCCGAGAGCAAGGAAGAGGAGGAGAAGAGGACAGCAGGAGGGTTAAAGAGAGGGGGCAGGGTGGAAAAGAAAAGCTGAAAGAGAAGAGTAAAAACGTGGGAGAGGGTGAGATTACTGTAGCGGGAAAAGGTAATGGAAAATTGGGAGAAAAAAGGCAAAAGGAGGATGAAAAAGGGAATGAAAACTGGAAAGGTAAGACATTGAAGACGAAAACATTGGAAAAAACTGGAAAGTGACAAAAGAAAAAAAAGACCCCCCTCTCCACCAAAAAAAAGAAAATACTCCACCCCCCACACACACAAAAAAGGAGAGCACGCCCCCCCCCCAAAAAAAAACAAAACAAAACAAACAACAACACAAAAAACAAAATATAAAAAAGAGCAACATCAAAAAAACAAAAAAAAACAAACAAAAAACAAACAAAAAGAACACGGAAAACACTAACAGAACTGAAACACTAAACAACAACAACAACAACAACAAAACAAAAACAAAACAAAAAAAACAAAAAACAACAACAACACCAACCAACAAACAAACAAAAACAATGGCATGTGGAAAAGAATGAAATCATAGAAGGTAAAATAAGTTAAAGGAAGGAAAGAACAGCCGAGGATGAAAACGAAGGTGTTCAAAGGTTTTGTCCGAACACTGCTTTTGACTTTCAGTATGGTTTACATCTTAGTTGTCCCATGATGCTGGGGTGCTGCATACATAGGAAAAAGCAATGAGAAATGTTGAGTATGGATGTCTGGCGTCTAGATCTCTTCATGACCTTGGTCAAGGAATAATGAAGGTCAAGATTGACTTTGGAGTCAGCACGGTATGATCGAGTCGTCGGTTTTTAGGGTCACTGAAAGGTGAGGGGACAGACACTGTGCGTCTGTGGGTGGGTAACCCTTCTGAGCGGAGTGAACATTCCTTGTAGAAGCTGGCTGGGAGTGGGTCTTGCAAGATTTCTGGTCAAGATAACGGCAAAGCAGTTGGCTCTCTGCTGTTATTTGATTGAAGTTGGGAGATATCTAAACCAACTTGCACAGACTGTGGATTCTGTCTGTCTTTTGTCTATTCTATGTACCTTTTCTATGCTCATTCACATCTCTGTTTCTAATTCTAATCAATACCTTGATTCTCATCAGTATTTGTTAAGAATAGATTATTGTATTTCTATCAATATGTTTAGTGTACTATTTTGCCTTTAGCATGCTTGCGATTTAGTTTTCTGCTGATTTTTCTCTCAAAATTTTACAATTCCAGATATGGGTACACTAGCAATGATGGTTGTGGCATTACGGTTCCTTCATTTGCGACATCTTCATGATATCTGGATTGAAAAGGTTGATTTTTTTAAATAATTAGAATTCCTCAGCCCTCAAACAGTAAGTTTTGCCACCAAAGTCAAGACAAATAGCTTTCCATTTCTTCTTAATACTTAACAGACATTCATATTTTTCTTAGATGTCTGGCCTTCGTCATTTTTTTTTTATTATTTTTTATTTATTTATATATTTTTGGGGTGGGTATATTGATCAAAATGTTTTTAATTACATTATGACCATGTAGCATCGAGCGATTTCTTTTAATTTGTCATACAAAACTCCCACCCTCCGATCTACAAAACAAATCCAAGACGCAAAGAAGAAAGAAACAACAAAAACAACAATGATAATGATAACAACAATGATAATAATAACAACAATAATAATGATAATAATAATGACAGCAACAATGATAATGATAATCATAATGAGAATAAGTATGTTTAGAATAATAATAATAGTGGTGCTTGATTATCATTGTCAATTTTTTTTCCTTCTATTTCAATCTGTTAGAATCACAAGGTCTGAGACTTTTCCCTGTTTGTCTCCTGTTCAATTACCACCACGTGCAAGTTATTTCAGAAGGTGAGAACAACCATCTTTTTTTTCTTTTTTTTTTTTTTTTGGTACCAAATATGTTGGCTTTTTAAACTATGGTGTGTTTCACCCACCTATGTTTAGACTTTTGTCTCTGTTTACAAAGGTTTATTATCTCTCAACGTTTTACAATTCCAGATATTGGTACACTAGCAATGATGGTTTTGGCATTACGGTTCCCTCGTTTGCGCAAGGACTTCATGACATCTGGAACGACGATCTTTTTTTTTTTTTTTTGTACCCAAGATGTTGGCTTTCGTAAACTCACGTATGTTTAGACTCTGTTTATGTCTCTGTTTAGAAAGGTTTATTTAAGATTATTGTCTGAGATGTTATCATTGTCCATGCGGGAGGTAAACGTCAAATTATACCATGTAACGTAGCCTATGGTGAAAATCTTTTAGGAGTTAATAAAAGTCTTATCAAACAAAAAACAAGTCAAGCAAAAGGACAAAAAGTTTTCTAAATATACATGTTATTTTTATCGAAATATTGCTATCATACATTATTTCATTATTTAAGGTGCACATTATAATATGGCAAGTTCATCAGCTGTTTACTCCACCATGATGCCACAGCAGCTATCAAGTGAGTAATGCAAGTCGTTGAAAGCATAGTAAGAAGCCACGGCATGTCTACATGATAATATAGTAAATTAAACATGAATTGTCATGGCAAAAAGATGGAATAGCCTACTGGTTTGGGTTGCCAGACATAAAGTCCAAGAATTTAAGTATATTTCATTTTTGATCGCTTTAAGTCATAATATTTGATGCATAGTGTTTCGCGGTCTGAAAACAAAGTCTTGATACATGTACTACATTTTCTTGGGTACACTCAATAGTTGACGAATGAGCCAAATGTAAGAGTAAGCCTGCGAATTGGTAACAGGATCACCAGCCTTTTTTTTTTCCTTTGCATACATGAACCTGACAAATGTTTCATAACTATGATATAGACATTGAATCAATACTTGAGTATATAATATAACTCATGAATTGTATTTATTTCAATTAATAGACTGGATTAATACTGGATCACCTGTCACGGAGACGGCCCCATCACCCACTGTACATCCACCATGCTGACAAAGAAGTGAGTGATGAACTTAGAATGCTTGATGGAACAATTTAAAAAGTGATGCATGTGGGTAGAAATAATCCTTCGTTACAATATTTTGTTGCCATGCCAGGTTCAAATGTTCTGTCTGTTGTTACTTCGGAGAAAGACTTGGGTGTCATTTTCGATGAGAACCTTCACTTCGATGAACATATATATAATACTGTAAATAAGGCCAATAAGTTAATTGGGATTATATTATATAGAAGTTTTTCATACATGAATGTTGCCATGTTCATTACATTGTATAAGACAATGATAAGACCAGTTTTAGAATAGGCCAATTGTATATGGAGCTCCCTATTCAAAAGACAACCAATTATTTTAGAAAAAGTGCAAAAACGTGCAACTAGATTACTGACGGAGTTAAAAGATTTAGCATATGCTGAAAGGTTATTGTTTTTTTGAATTGCAAACCCTTAAATATAGGAGAACAAGGGGAGATCTCATTCAATTGTATAAGATCGCTCACGGCATAGATAATGTAGATCATAAATTATTTTTCAATTATTTGCAAATAAATTTTACTCGCCGTGATAGATATAAGATATATGTCTCCGCCGCTTCTACCACTGTAAGGCATATTTATTTTGTTTCTAGAACGGTAGGTATTTGGAATAAATTAAAGTTCGAAACAAAGGATTCCAAAAGCATAAATCCTTTTAAAAACTCTATTGAAGGGGAGCTCCATGACCAGATGTAATTATTTGATGAATAGCTTTATTGTATTAAGTCAACTATTTCACTAAATTTGTAATTCATTCTTTGTTTGAACATGTGAATTATTTGCAGATTATTTGTCTGTCTTGTTTTTGAACGTTTATCCATATGAGGCATGTAAAGGTCAGGGGATCTATGAGCCTGTAAATCTAGGATATGATATGATATGATATGATATTCAGACACAATATAACATTATGCAGGCATGCAGGTTTGGATTATTGTGAATTATGAATTAAGACCTAAAACAATTGTAAAATTTAATTTGGCTATTAAGGGATATGTGTTGTGTTCAAGAGTAGAAAAGTGAAAAAACACACACAAAACAACAACAGCAAAACACTCAATTAGTTGCCTGCAGAGCAAGGCACAATTGAGCTGCAAATGGTCTCAAATAGGACTGGGAAAGCTTCAATGTATATAATGAAATATAAAAAGTAAAACAATAGCTGCACTAAACAAAAGCTGAAATGATTTATCTTCTTCATATTTTAATGCTCAATATTTTTAAAGGGCCAAGACAACACTGCTTTTGTCATGGATCCCACTCACAGTATCATGGAGAAAGCCCTCAAATCTGCTTGATCTATGTTGACTACCCGCTCAAAGGCATAAAGTAAGTAAATTAGAAAAGCTGCCAGCGATATAATTAGTCTGGCTAGTAAGGCAAGCATTAAAATATTTTAAAAAGTGTTGACCATAACAAATTCAGCATTAAAAATGATTATGAAGAAGTTAAAACGTTTGTGCATGACAAGTTAAACATGAAAATATGAAAATGTTAACAAGTTTGAGCATAGTAAGTCAAGTATTGAAAATATTGAAAAGTTATAACAACGCTTAAGGATGGGAAGTAAAGCATTAAAATTATGAAGAAATTTTAAAAAGTTTGAGCAGAGCAAGTCGAGCATTACCTGTTACCTTTCTCCTTCGTGTCCTCGTGATTTGTGTCCCATTAGGTCTTCACAGATATCCTCCACTGTTTGTCGCTGTTTTCTTAGCTTCGCCCTGCTCTGTTTCTGGTCATCCTTGATTCTTCTTTCCGCTGGTGTCCACGTTAAGGTGCTGTTCCAACGCAGTCATGTCTTTGGTCTTTGAATGTTGTCCAATGAAATTCCATTTTCTATATTTCACTGATTTCTTCCCTAAGTGGCGTTATTCCTGATGTTTCCCGTACCTCTTGATTTGTCACTCTATCTTTCCAATTAATTTTTAGATATCTCCTAAGGCTACGTTTCCTTATGCGCGATCGCGTCGCGCGAAAGTTTCAGTCGCGAGCGACAGAAGCGACAAACCCTGTTTCCTTATGCGCGACGCGATCGCGTGACCTTTTCAGTCGCGTGCGACAGAAGCGATGAACCTGTTTCCTTATGAGCGACGCGATGGCGCGACAGTCCAATCGCGCGCGATTGACACACATTTACAAGCGACTGAAAGGCTCAGTCAAAATAGATGACGAAGGGAAAAAACGATGGCTGCCATGCTCATGTTTAGGACCATATTATGTTATTATATATTTTATAAGTTTATAACCACTGTTTAAATTTAAAAATTCTGTAGTAGATCTTTTATTCCTTCGATTACATGTTGTTACCTCCCTATTATTAACTTACAGCAAAGGTCTAACTTTGATTTTAATAGTTGTCAAAATACTTTCCGCTTTCACTTCCCCATCTACTCTTAGCATTCCAGGAAAAAATGTTACTAAAAGCCTCTTAATTTTAATTCTAATTCTAATTTTAAAATCGCAATTTATTTTTATATGTATTGTAACTATACTTCCTAATTTTAAATCCACTAGTTGTCAACATAACACTATAAGTACCTGCTTTTGTACAGTTCATTATTTTTACAATGTACCTATTTACTTAATTTCTTTTTTACTTTATATCGTCTTGTAAAGCGCTGCAGAGCATTGTTGCGGACTATGGCGCTATATAAATGCATTATTATTATTATTATTATTGTAGAAGTGAAGGGGTTCTGTTTGGTTTAGGTATTTGGCCCCTAAAAAATTCATTGGGATCCATTTGGCTATTTGATTAAAATACATCTGGCAACCCTGTTAAAGCCTATACCAGCTGCAAAGTACCAATCAAACACATTGCAGTGACGAGGCCCAATGGCAGTGGTAACTTAAAGCATTATATAATTTACTAATGCTTCATTCTATCCCAAGCTCTTTCCCCTTTTCCTTTTCCCCCCTTCGTAGTACAGGCAAATCAACCAGATCATCATAAGAATTATGGTGTACGAGGATGAACTCACTTTCAAGTGTCGGTGGGCATGGAGAGAGGAGGAAAAGAGGACAGAAAAAAAAAAAAATGCATGCCAAGCCCAACAAAGAAGAAAAACAAAAAATGAATTGAAAAATCTCAAAAATCTGTTACTGGTTATTGTCCATGGCTCATCTTTAAAGTACATCAAGTTGTTTTTGTTCATATACTGTATATACAGACTTGCCAACCCCAAGACCCACAAAAGAGGAATCTGACTTAAAGAAAATAGAAAATTTTAGCCAAAAAAATAGGAATCAGGTGCACTATGTTTACCTTCAAACATTCTGCACTTCCATTATAACAGAATGCTGTCAAAGTGACAAAATGAGAAAAAAGAATCCTACCTTTCTATGCGCACAGGTTAAATCTATAATGTCCCAGTAGTGCCATTTGGTATATTATGAATATATATATAGTCACTTCCTCCCATTTGATTAGCAGGCACTTTTGGCTTGTGCCACCTGCTCCTCTAAAAATGTGCACCTGTGGCTAAACTGCTACGAAGCTTGCATATGCAGTTTTTGAACAATCAGGTTTGATAGGACACTGGTTGATAATCTTGATCAAAACACTATTTTACATTTTTCTAGGTCCAGATCTTCCAGACCTAGATCATGAATCACAGCGTTTTCAATGCAAAGCACCATCCGATATATGACTAGATCTAGTATAAATTCCAAACACTAGATGTAAAATATTTGCCACATCTATAATCTTCATGAAGTGAACAGATTACTGAGGCACAAAAGGAAGTAATTCCGTCTAGGATCATTCAATAAATCCAAAGAGATAATGGAAATAATAATGAAGCAACAGGCGCAGCATAAACGGCAGACTTGAAAATGTCTCAAAGAAAACATGTGCAAGCTTAATCAAACAACTTTAGAACCAGGTTATATTTCACATTACCTCTATTTTTTTTTTTTAATTCGCCAAATTAAGGGGGGGGATGGGTTCTGAGGGCCATCTTTTACATTTATCAATATTTGACACTTTGTACCTTATG
>JBCHJU010160390.1:0-10162 GCA_039654505.1 Plocamopherus imperialis | reverse complement strand
ACTTGTTAAAATGCCTTTTAGTTTTAGTTTTAATGTTTTACATGTACTATGTTGTACTTGTATGACATGTACAAAAATTGCCCTGACAAAGGGACAATAAATTTATTATTATTATTATTATTATTATTATAATTGACTTATATAACGTTATGAACAAGTCGGCATTCATATATTCAAAGCTTCTAAAAATGATACCAATGAATCGTGTAGCTTTGTTAACAATGTCATGAATATGAATGTCAAAATTCAATTTACAATCAAGCACAACACTAACATCCTTCTCTGACTCAGTCACTCCTAAATTTTCCCTCTCAGATCTATCCAAAAATAGATGTGATTTGGATTGAACCTGCCGATACGTAAGACTTTATATTTGTTGATATTAAACTGAAGTTTCCATTTAAACGACCATTCAAAGACAGAATATATGTCATTTTGTAGGATGCACCAATTATCAGTTGAAGAATATACATTAGTATCGTCGGCAAAAATCTTGCAGTTTGAATCTACATATTCAGGGAGATTATTGATAAATAAAATGAATAATAGAGGCCCTCGTACACTGCCTTGTGGAACACCACTTTTTACAGATTTATAACTAGACTTCTCGTTACCAACAATAACTCGTTCATAACGATCGGTCAAAAAGATCTAATCCATTCAAATATGTTACCATTTATACCATATGCATTTAGTTTAACAAATAATCTTTCATGTGGCACAGAATCAAACGCTTTTTGGAAGTCGAGATATATAACATTAACATTATGCTTATTGTCGATCATGTTAGTATAATCTTCTATTACGTGTAATAATAGAGTATTACACGATCGCCTACTTCTGAAACAATGTTGATTATCATTCAGCATTTTATGAGATATACCATGATAGAATCTTTCAAAATAGATTCAAATGGTTTGCACAATATGCAAGTTAAACTTATAGGACGATAATTTCCTGCTATGTTTCGATTGCCCATCTTAAAAACCGGAGTAATATTGGCCCGTTTCCAATTACTTGGAAGTTTTCCTGTGCTCAGGGAATTTTTTAAAAATGATATGCAGTGGTAAACTCAGTTCTCTTGTTAATTCCTTTAGTAAGTAAGGATGCAACTGGTCAGGGCTCATACTCTTAGAAACATCATGTTTCAATAACTTCCGTCTAATTAAATCCTCTGATATTTGATGTCGGAAAAAAAATTATTATTATGTCGGTCATCTAAAGTAGGCATATCTGTGGTATCCTCATGTCATTGTTCGTAAACACTTGCGAAAAAGTCATTAAGAATCTCAGCCTTTTCATTATCATTAACCGAAGTATCACCATTTGATTTTTTTAAAACACCAACTCCAGTTATTCTCTTTAATTTTGGTTTGTTTTTGTTGGTAGCAGTGTTTGTGTTGGTGGTGGTGTTGTTGTTGCTGCTGTTGGCGATTATGTTGTTTTTGTTAGTAGTGGTGTTGGTAATGGTGTTGTTGGTAGCGGTGTTGTTGTTGGGGGAGGTGTTGTTCCAGATGATGGTGTTGCGTTGGTGGCGGTGTTGTTGTTTTGGCGGTATTATTGTTGGTGACTGTGTTGTTTCAAGTCATTGTGTTGGTGTGTGAAGGTTTGCTTCTGGTGGAGGTGTTCTTGTTTGTAATGGTGTTGCCTTTGGTGATGGTGTTTTTGTTGCTGTTGGTGTTGCTGTTGCTTGCGGTGTTGTTGGTGGCGGTGTTGTTCCCTGTGATGGCGTTGTTGTTGGTGGTGGCGGTGTTGTTATTGGTTGTGGTGCTTTTTGCTTGTGGCGATGTTGATATTGATGGCTGTGTTGTTGGTGGTCTTGACGTTGATAGCGGTGTTGGTCCAGGTGATGGTTTTGCTGTTAGAGGTGTGTCTGTTTGTGGTGGTGTTGTTGTTGTTTGCGGTGTCTGTATGTGGTGGTGTTGCTGTTTGTGGTGGTGTTGTTGTTGGTTGCGGTGTCTGCATGTGGTGGTGTAGCTGTTTGTGGTGGTGTTGTTGTTGGTGGCGGTGCTGTTGTTGGTGGCGGTGTCGGCATGTGGTGGTGTTGCTGTTCGTGCTGGTGGTGTTGTTGGTGGCGATGTTGTTTTTGATGATGGCTTTGTTGTTGTCGGTGGTGGTGGTGGCGCTGTTTTGTTGTATTATCGGTGGGGGGGGGGGGTGATGGTGTTGTTGTTGGTGACCGTGTTGTAGTTGGTTGTTCTTTTTTGCGGTGGTGTTGCTGTTGGTGGCGCTGTACTTCCCGGGGATGTTGTTCTTGTTAAAAGTGATGGTGTTGTTGTTAATGGCGGTGTTCTTCCAGGTTGTGGTGTTGTTGTTGGTGGCGTTGTTGATGTTAATGATGTTATTATTGGTGGCGCTTTTATTGTTGGCGGTGTTGTTGTTCGTGGCGTTGTTGCTGTTGGTAATGGTGTTGCTGTTTGTGGCGGTTTTGTTATTGGCAATAGTGTTGATGTTGGTGGCGATGTTGTTGTTGGTGGCTGTGCTGTTATTGGTGGTGATGTTGTTGCTGTTGGGGGTGTTTCACCTTGATGCGGTGTTATTGTTGGTGGTGTTGCTGTATGTGCAGGTGTTGCTGTTGGTGGCGGTGTTGTTGAGGGTGGCTGTTTGTAGTTTTTGGGGGTGTTGCCATTGGTGACAGTTTTGTAGCAGGTGTTGGTGTTGCTGTTCGTGGTGGTGGTGTTGCTGCTCGTGGTGGTGTTGTTGCTGTTCCTGGTGGTGTTGCTGTTTGTGGTGGTGTTGTTGTTCGTGGTGGTGTTGTTGTTTGTGGTGGTGTTGCTGTTTGTGGTGGTGTGTCTGCTTGTGGTGGTGTTGCCCTTGGTGATGGTGTTGTTTGTGTTGTTGTTGTTGTTGTTTGTGGTGTTGCTGTCTGTGGTGATGTTGCTCTTTGTGGTGGTGTTGCTGCTAGTGGTGGTGTGTCTGCTTGTGGTTGTGTTGTTGTTGTTTGTGGTGTTCTTGTTTGTGGTGGTGTTGCTGTTTGTGGTGGTGCTGCTGTTAGGGGTGGTGTTTCTGCTTGTGATTGTGTTGTTGTTTGTGGTGTGTCTGCTTGTGGTGGTGTTGTTGTTTGTGGTGTGCTGTTGATGGCGGCGTTCTTCCACGTGATGATGTTGTTGATGATGTTATTATTGATGGCGGTTTTATTGTTGGCGATGGTGTTGTTCGTGGCGTTGTTGGTGATGGTGTTGTTGTTAGTGATGGTGTTGTTGTTGGTGGCGGTGTTGTAATTGGTGATGGTGTTGTTGTTGGTGATGGTGTTGTTGTTGGTGGCGGTGTTGTAGTTGGTGGGGGTGTTCTTCTCGGTGATGGTGTTGTTGTTACCGGCAGTGTTGTTCCAGGCGATGATGTTGTTGTTAATGGCGGTGTTCTTCCAGGTGATGGTGTTGTTGTTGGTGGCGTTGTTGATGTTGATGATGTTATTATTGGTTACGGGTTTATTGTTGTCGATGGTGTTGTTCGTGACGTTGTTGTTGGCGATGGTGTGGCTGTTGGTGGCGGTTTTGTTGTTGGTGGCCGTTTTGTTGTTGGTGGTGCTGTTGTTGTTAGTGATTGTGTTGCTGTTGGTGGTGGTTTTGTTGATAGTCATGGTGTTGATGTTGTTGGCGATGTTTTTGTTGATGGCTATGCTGTTGTTGGTGGTGATTTTGTTGCTGCTGGTGGTGGAGTTGTTGCTGTTGGGTGACTGTGTTGTAGTTGGTAATGGTGTTCTTTTTAGCGGTGGTGTTACTGTTGGTGGCGGTGTTTTTCAGGTGATGGTGTTGTTGTTAATGGCAGTATTGTTCCAGTTGATGGTGTTTTTGTTAATGGCGGTGTTCTTCCACGTGATGATGTTGTTGATGATGTTATTATTGGTGGCGGTTTTATTGTTGGCGATGGCATTGTTGGTGATGGTGTTGCTGTTTGTGATGGTGTTGCCGTTTGTGATGGTGTTTTTGTTGGTGGCGGTGTTTTTGTTGGTTATGGTGTTGTTGTTGTTGTTGGTGGTGGTGGTGTTGGTGGTGGTGTTGTTAGTGGCGGAGTTGTTGTTGGTGATGGAGTTGTTGGTGGCGGTGTTGTTGTTGATGATAGTGTTGTTGGTGGCGGTGTTGCTCTTGGTCATGGCACTGTTGTTGTTGTTGCTTACGGTGCTGTTTTTGGTGGCGGTGCTATTGGTGGTAGCGATTTTGTTAGAGGATATGGTTTGACTGTTGGTTACGGTCTTGTTGTTGGTGATTGTTTTGTTGTTGGTGATAGTGTTGTTCGTGACGATGTTGTTGTTTGTGGCGCTGCTACTTTTGGTGATAGTGTCATGTGTTGGTGGCGGTGTTTTTGTTGCTGGCGGTGTTGTATTTGGTGGCGGTTTTGTTTTTCGACGGCGGTGCTGTTCTTGGAAGCGGTGTTGTTATTGGTGGCGGTGTTGTAGTTGGGTGGCGGTGTTGTAGTTGGTGGCGGTGTTGTAGTTGGTGGCGGTATTGTAGTTGGTGGCGGTGTTGTAGTTGGTGGCGGCGTTGATTTTGGCCGTGGTGTTTTTAGTGGTGACGGTGTTGTTCCAGGTGATGGTGTTGCTGTTGCTGACGGTCTCGTTTTTAGTGGCAGTGTTGCAAAGGTGGCGTTGTTGTTGTTGTTGTTGTTGTTGTTGTTGTAGTGGTGGTGGTGTTGTTGTTGGTGTCCGTGTTGTATTCGGTGGCTGTGTTGATTTTGGCGGTGGTGTTTTTGGTGGTAACAGTGTTGTTCCAGGTGATGGTGTTGTTGTTGGTGACGGTGTTTATTCTTTTGGCGGTGTTTCTGCTTGTGACGGAATTGTAGTTGCTGGTGGTATTGCTATTGGTGGCAATGTTGTTCCAGGCCATGTTGTTGTTGTTGTTGTTGTTGTTGGTGGTGGTGTTTTTGTTGGAGGTGTTGTTTTTGATGGCGGTGTTGTTCCAGGTGATGGTTTTGTTGTTGGTGGCGGTTTTGTAGTTGGTGATGGGGTTGTTGTTGATAATGGTGTTGCTGTTTGTGGCAGTCTTGTTGTTGGCGGTGTTGTTGGTGGCTGTGTTGGTGGTGGCGGTGTTCTTGTTGGTGACCGTGTTGTAGTTGGTTGTGGTGTTGTTTTGGTGGTGCTCCTGTTGGTGGCGCTGCCAGGTGATGGTTTTGTTGTTGATGGAAGTTTTGTTGGTTGTGGTGTTGCTGTTGGTGGCTGTGTTGTCCCACATGCTGTTGTTGTTGTTCGTGTGGCTGTTGTTAGTGGTGGCGGTGTTTCTGCTTGTGGCGGTGTTGTTGTTAGTGGTTATGCAGGTGGTGGCGGTGTTGTTCCAGGGATAGTGTTGTTGTTGGTTGTGGTGTAGTTTTTGTGGGCGTTTTGTCGTTGTTGACGGTATTGTTCCAGGTGATTGTGTCATTGCTCGTGATGGTGATGTTGTTGGTGGCGGTGTTGTTGTTGTTGGCGGTGTTGTTCCAGGTGTTGTTGTTGGTGACGCTGTTTAATCTTGTGGCGGTGTATCTGCTTGTGACAGAATTGTTGTTGCTAGTGGTATTGCTATAAGTGGCGATGTTGTTCCAGGTCATGCTGTTGTTGTTGTTGGTGGTGGTGTTTTTGGTGGAGGTGTTTTTGGTGGCGGTATTGTTGCAGGTGATGGTTTTGTTGGTGGTGGTGGTTTGTAGTTGGTGATTGGGTTGTTGTTGATAATGGTGTTGCTGTATGTGGCGTTGTTGGTGTTGGTTGCGGTGTTAGTGTTTGTGGTGGTGGTGTTCTCGTTGGTGACGGTGTTCTTGTTGGTGGCGGTGTTGTAGTAGGTGATGATATTGTTTTTGCTCTTCCACATGATGTTGTTGTTGTTTGTTTGGGTGTTGTTATTGGTGGCGGTGTTTCTGTTTGTGGCGGTGTTGTTGGTGGTGGTGGTTTTGCATATGGTCGCGGTGTTGTTGTTTTTTTTTTGTTGTTGGTGGTGTCGGTATTTTTCCAGGTGATGGTGTTGTTGCTTGTAACCGTGATGTTGTTGGTGACGGTGTTGTTGGCGGTGTTGTTCCATGTAATGGTGTTGCTATTGCTGACGGTATTGATTTTGGTGGCGGTGTTGTTGTTTTTGATGGTGTTGTTGTTGTTGGTGACGGTGTTGCTGTTGGTGGCGGTGTCGTTCTTGGTGGCAGTGTTGTATTTGGTGGCGAATTTGCTTTTGACGGTGGCTGCTTTTGTTGGTGACGGTGTTGTTCCAGGTGATGGTGTTGCTGTTGGTGGCGTTATTGTTGTTAGTGGTGGTGGTGTTGTTGTTGGTGATCTTGTTGTATTTGGTGGCGGTGTTGATTTTGGCGGTGGTGTTTTTGGTGGTAACGGTGTTGTTCCAGGTGATGGTGTTGTTGTTGGTGACGGTGTTTATTCTTTTGGCGGTGTTTCTGCTTGTGACAGAAATGTTGTTGCTGGTGGTATTGCTATTGGTGGCAATGTTGTTCCAGGTGATGCTGTTGATGTTGTTGGTGGTGTTTTTGGTGAAGGTGTTGTTTTTGGTGGAGGTGTTGCTTTTGGTGATGGTGTTGCTGTTGGTGATGGTGTTGTTGTTGGTGATGATGTTGCTGTTGGTGGCGGTTTTTTCTAGGCAATGGTGTTGCTGTTGCTGACGGTGTTGCTTTTGGTGGCAGTGTTGTTGTTGGTGACAGTGTTGCTGTTGGTTGCGGTGTTATTATGGTGATGGTGTTTTTGGCGTCGGGGTTTTTTTTTTTTGTTTTTTTGTTTTTGTTTTTGTGGTGATGGTGTTGTTGTTCGTGAATGATGTTGTTCAAGGTGGTGGTGTTTTTGTTGGTGATGGTGTTGTTGTCGGTGGCGGTGTTGCATTGGTGATGGGGTTGTTTTTGTAACAGTGTTGTTGTCGATGACGGTATTGTTGCTTATGGCTCTGTTGCTGTTGGTGGCCATGTTCTTGTTAGTTGTTTGTCGTTGGTGGGGGCGGTGTTTTAGCTGGTGGCTGTTGTTGTTGGGGGTGTTGTGGTTGGTGGTGGTTTGTTCCAAGTGATGGTGTTGTTGTTCGTGGTGATGCTTTATTGGTGGCAGTGTTTCTGCTTGTGGCGGTGTTGTTGTTATTGTTGGTCGGTTGCTGTTGGTGTCGGTGTTGTTCCAGGTGATGCTGTTGTTGTTGTTGGGGTGATGCTTTTGGTGGAGGTGTTGTTTTTGGTGGAGGTGTTGCTGTTGGTGATGGTGTTGCTGTTGGTGATGGTGTTGGTGCTGGTGGCTGTGTTGTTGTTGGTGATGATGATGTTGCTGTTGGTGCCGTTGTTGTTCCAGGTGATGGTGTTGGTGTTGCTGACGGTGTTGCTTTTGGTGGCAGTGTTGTTGTTAGTGGCGGTGTTGTTACGGTGATGGTGTTTTTGGTGCCGGTTTTGTTTTTGGTGATGGAGTTATTCGTGAATGATGTTGTTCAAGGTGGTGGTGTTTTTGTTGGTTATGGTGTTGTTGTCGGTGGCTGTGTTGCATTGGTGATTGGGTTGTTGTTGGTAACAGTGTTGTTGTTGGTGACGGTATTTTTGTTTGCGGTGGTGTTGCTGTTTGTGGCGGTTTTGTTGTTTGTGGCGCTATTGCTGTTGGTTGCCGTGTTCTTGTTGGTTGTTTGTCGTTGGTGGTGGCGGTGTTTTAGCTGGTGGCTCTTTGTTGGTGGCGGTGTTGTTTTTGACGGTGTCGCTGTTGTTGGTGGCGGTGTTGTAGTCGGTGGCGGTGTTGTAGTTGGTGGCGTTGTTGTTGTTGGTGGTGGTGTTTTAGTTGGTAGCGTTATTGTTGTTGATGGCGGTGCTGAATTTTGTGGCGTTGTTGTTGTTGTTGTTGGCGGTGTTGTTGTTGTTGATAGCGGATTTGTTGTTGGTGGCGTGTTGTTGATGTTGGTGGTGGTGGTGGTGGCGGTGTTTTTGTTGATGGCGGCGTTGTTGTTGGTGGAGGTATTGTACTTGTTTACGGTGTTGTAGTTGGTGGCGGTGTTGTTCCAGGTGATGGTTTTTTTTTTTAGTTGGTGGCGGTGTTGTTGTTGGTGGCATTATTATTGTTGGTGATGGTGTTCTTGTTGGTTGCGGTGTTGTTCTTGGTGCTGGTGTTGTTTTTGGTGACAGTGATGTTGTGGTTAGCGGTGTTGTTGTTTGTGGTGTTGCTGCTGTTAATGGCGGTGATGTTTTTGTACAGGTGATGGTGTTGCTGTTGGTGACTGTGTTGCTGTTGGTGGTGGTATTGTTGTTGGTGGAGGTGTTTTTGTTGCTGACGGTGTTATGCTTGGTGATGGCGTTGTAGTTGGTAGCGATGTTGTTTTTGGCGCTTTTGTTGATGGTGGTGGCGGTGTTTTTGTTGGTGGCGGTATTGAGCTAGGTGATGATGTTGCTGTTGGTGATCGTTTAGTTGTTGTCGGTGATGATGTTGTTGGTGATGGTGTTTCAGTTAGTGATGGTGTTGTTGTTTGTAGTGTTGTTGTGGCTAGTGGTTTTGCTTTTGGTGGTGTTTTGTTTGTGGCGGTGTTTTTGTTGGTTGTGGTGTTGTTGGTGGTGACGGTGTTGTTATTGTGTTGCTTTTGTTGATGGTGTTGTTCTTGGTTACGGTGTTGTTCCAGGTGTTGGTGTTGTTGTTGGTGATGGTGTTGTTGTTCGTGATGGTTTAGTTGTTTATGTTGTTATTGTTGGTGGTAGTGGTGGTGGTGGCGGTGAGGATGTTGATGGCGGTGTTGTTGTTGCTGACGGTATTGTTGTTGGCGGCGGTGTTGTTGTTTGTAGTCGTTTTGTTCCAGGTGATGGTCCTGCTAATATTGACGATGTTGCTTTTGGTGACGGTTTTGTTGTTGATGATGGTGTTGTTATTGGTGATAGTGTTGCTGTTGGTGGTGATGTTGTTGTTTATGGCGGTGTTGCTGTTGGTTGCGGTGTTGTTGATGGTGGCGGTGTTGTTCCAGGTGATGGTGTTTTTGCTGGCGGTGGTGTTGCTCGTCGTGTCGGATTTGTTGCTCATTGCGGTGTTGCTGTTGTTGGCGGTGTTTTGGTGGCGGTGTTATTTTTGGTGGTGACGGTGATGCAGTTGGTAGCGATGTTGTTTTGTCGCTTTTGTTGATGGTCGTTGCGGTGTTCTAGGTGGCGGTAATGTTCTTGGTGGCAGCATTGTTTTTGGTGGTGGTGGTGTTGTTGTTGGTTGCGGTGATGTTTTTGGTGGCGGTGTTGTTCCAGGTGATGGTGTTGCTGTTGGTTTCTGTGTTGTTGATGGCGGTGTTGTTGTTGGTGGCGGTGTTGTTCCAGGTGATTGTGTTATTGCTGGCGGAGATGTTTCTCTTCGTGTCGGATCTGTTGCACATTGCGGTGTTGTTGTTGGTTTCTGTGTTGTTGCTGGTGAAGGTGATGTTGTTGATGGCGGTGTTGTTATTGGTGGCGGTGTTGTTATTTGTGGCGGTGATAGTGTTGGTGATTGTGATGTTGGTTTTCGTGGTGGTGTTGCTATTGGTGGTGGTGGTATGGGTGGTGGCAGTGTTTGTTTTTTGGTGGCGTTGTTTTTGTTGGTGACTGTATTGAAGTTGTTGTTGTTGTTGTTTTTGGCGGTGGTGTTGCTGTTGGTGGCGGTGTTGTTTCAGGTGATGGTGTTGTTGATGGCGGGGGTGTTCTCCCAGGTGCTGGTGTCACGGCTGGTGGCGGTGTTGTTGTTGTTTGTACTGTTGCTGTTAGTGGTGGTGTTGTTCCAGGTGGTGATGTTGTTGGTGGTGGCGGTGGTTTTGTGGGTGATGGTGTTGTTGTTGTTGTTGGTGGTGGTGGTGGTGTTGGTGTTGTTGTTGTTAGTGGCGGAGTTGTTGTTGGTTGAGATGCTGTTGGTGGCCGTGCTTTTCTTGGCGGTGTTGTTGTTGCTGGCGGTGTTTATGTTGGTTGCGTTGTTGTTGTTGTTGTTGTTGTTGTTGTTGTTGTTGTTGTTGATGATTATATTATTGGTGGCGGTGTTGTTGTTGGCGATGGTGTTGTTCGTGGCGTTGTTGTTGGTGGTGGCGGTGTTGTTGTTAGGGGTGGTGTTGTTGGTGGCGATGGTCTTGTTGGGTTTCGGTGTTGCTGTTGGTGATGGTGCTGTTGTTGTTGGTGGTGGGGCGAGGCGTACAAGTAATAGGCGGTGTAGCCGGTAGGGCCAGAGCCCAAGTGGGGTACGATTGGTGACTGCTGCTAGCGAGCTGATTACGTCGTGGTTACGACGGATAGACAACAGACAGTACACGGGTAGTGT
>JBCHJU010160279.1:0-10163 GCA_039654505.1 Plocamopherus imperialis | reverse complement strand
AATTGAACAAAAACTACTCAAGCGATTACTCGGGTAGTTTGGAACTACTCGAGCGAGTATCAGCTCGCCCAACTACTCGAGTACTCATTCAAAACTCGAGTACTTGCACATCTCTACTAATTGGCAATCGGGCCATCCCTGTTGATTGTTGACAACGTGATGGAACGACAACCACTACAAGTTAAATCGCCATTCAAATACATCTAAACCCAAACATATCACATACAAATTAAAGTATGTTATCAAAAAGTTGTGAAAAGGATATCAAAATAACAGATGACAAGATATTCCGATGATTATTGACAGATTAAAAACCGAATGGTAGATCTAAGGTTGTGATTCAAGATGGCGGACAGAATTTTTTACCACTTTGTTTTTCACTCCTAAAAGCTAATCAGTGAACAAAATTGAACGCCCTGCTACCCCTTCAACTTGAACAAATAAAACATATCATATTGAAGGCAATGAATCAAAGAATCTGTGCCACACTATTCGAAAGGAAATCCATCCGTTTTAAAGCTTGTTTAAAGCTTAATTTCCAAGTGACATCAGCCTTTAATGTACTTTCAATTTCTCAAACTCGATAACTCATTTATAATCATAACAATGGCGACTGCCAAGGTTATGAGGAGTCTTGTTCGTAATGCGTCATCGGCAATCAAAATTGAACACACTGCTACCGCCACACTTAAAATTTTAAGACATTACACACCAAATTAAAGTACAAAAACCCCCCAAAACTTGTTCATAGATCTAGAAATCGACCCGGGTCCCAATATAACCCTGCATATTGGGACTCAGGTCCCAATATAATAATCCAGTATATTCGGACCCGCGTCCGAATATAATCCAGTCTATTCGGACCTGGGTCCCAATAAAGACAGCCGTATAAATATTAGACGCTTCGAAGTCTACAAATCTAGTGGCACGAATTTTACGTTTATTGGTGATTGGGGTCAGTAAGTATTCGATGGTATTGATGGTACTAGCCCCTCAACCACCTTGAAAAGGAGAGTGAGACGTACAACATTCCTCCTCTCCTGGAGTAGTGGTAAATCCAGGACCTTCATCATAGATGAGACACATCCTGGAGTACGAGTCTTGTAGTCCCCAGTAATAAATCGAGCAGCCCTACGTTGGATTTTTTCTAAATTGCTTATTTCATTTTGTAGGTAGGGATCCCATATAATGGCTCCGTATTCAAGTGTAGAGCGTACCAGTGCTATGTATGCAGTCTTGCGAGTAGAGGGAGGGCTATGACGCAGGTTTTGCCTGATAAAGCCGAGAGTGGAGCTAGCCTTTCTACATACATATGTTGTTGATGTTAGGCGCAATGATGAATCTGCGTGGTTGATTAATCGCGCAACGCTTTCTGTAAATTTATAGAATGCGCAACAATTGATCATTTGTTGCGCATTCCATAAATTGATACATTGCTCAGCGCATTCTATCAATCACAACTGCCTATTTGCCTATTTTTCATAATCTAAATCTCACCTAGGGCCTTGTCTAGTCTAACGTTTTAAAAATCAAACATTGATTTGAACATTCCACTTCAGATCTTCTCGCAGCATGATTCCTAGGTACTGGTTTGTTTGTATTTGTTTTAATATCAAAAATATGGTGTCATTGAGTGGGCAAAAAAATGACGAGCGCTGATGCACACTTAAGATGTAACATTTAGTGGCGTAAAATTTCATACATCACTTTGACGCCCAGTGTTCTAGGTTGACGCGATCCTGCTGCAAAAGGGTATGTTCATTCTCGGATTTAATTTTGCAGTATAGGAGGCAATCATCTGCAAATAAGCGCACTTGAGATTTGACAGTGTCGGGTAAGTCATTTATGTGACATAGAAAGAGTAGCGGCCCCAAAACGGTTCCTTGAGGTACACCGGAGTCTACTGTGACCTCATTTTAGCTTTCACCTTCAACCACTACATTCATGAGGCAATGACACAAAAACGATTTTAGCCACTGATGTCGGTGGCCATGAACACCGTAAGCGTGAAGTTTATTGAGGAGTTTATCGTGTTGCACAGTATCAAACGCTTTGCTAAAATCTAATGTTGCGATATCTGTTTGGGTACCTTGATCAAAGCTGGTAGTGAGGTCCTCCATCGTCACTGCTAGCTGGATCTCACATGTATAACCAGCAGGAAAACCATGGTTAAATGATGTGAATTTGTTATTGAGGTCGAAATGCTTTATCATGTGATGACATACAATATGTTCTAATAATTTGCATAGAACTGACGTGACAGAGACTGGACGGTAATTTTCCAGTAAGTGTCTATCACCTTTTTTGTAGACTGGTGCTATATTTGCGTTTAACCAGTCGCTATGTAGACTGTCTCTGTCGAGGGATTTTTGAAAAATAAGTGTTACACTTGGTTTGAACTGGACATCACATTCTTTCAACACTCTATGCGGGATCCGGGATGGAATCCGGCCCTGGAGCTTTTGAAGTCTGTAATTTCTTTAATAACTTCAGTGCGCCCTCTTTGGTGATTTTAAGGTCTCTGATATCACTGTTACATGACCTTGTGACTGGTGGCATGGATGGTGATGAGTCACGGGTGAACAGGGGTGAACCAATAAATAATATACATGTATATATATCACTTTCGCAAACATTATAATATAAAGTATAAAGGGAGTCATTTTATCATTATAATATAATCATATTTCAGATATTTTTTATGGAGCTCTTTTTCAACAGCAACCTTGAAACTGTTATGATAAGTACTATTATAGTCCTATTATTACTATTATATGTACAGAGTTGTCTGTGTTTATGGTCAAAGGGAGACTACCCTTGAATTATGTGAAGCAGAGTTTTTGAGAGCGGACCTCCTTGCATATAACATGGTGTCGGAGTCACGGGCCTACTCCTACACAGATCTATCTCGGCTATCTTGATGGCACTGGTACGTAGAGATCTAGATCTAGACCAGATCTACTAGAGCTACACAATGCTGTCTCTCAGTGATTCCATGTGTGTTGCCTAGCATCTTTAGACCATTGGACATTAGATCTACGTTTATATCATGGCTTCCAAATTTACTCCACCTGATCGTTTTAACTTTTGGCCTGAGTGGCGTGACGATTCATTAGTTTTTGCATTGCATGGAAACTACACAAAGATGGAATGTCTTCTTTGGAGAGCATTAATAGGGATGACATGTTTTTAGTTTGGAAGAATACTTCATATGGTGCTTTTCTTGTGGTGCCTTTGTCAAGGGTATGTTGTCCAAGAAACAGTTTGACTGAACAATATTATTATTGATCTTCCTTGCACAGAATGATCATAGATAAAAGGAATGTCTCAGAATGTTGCTTTACTGTCTGAAGACTGGATTTATTCTCCTGAAGGATCACAAGTTTTGCTGGGGCTTTGTCTGAGAAATGGAAGTCAGCTCAGATCATATGGTAGGTTCTGTGAGAAAGTTATTTTATTCAATTGACCCCCACTCTTCAAAATGATTGATGTTCAGTTTTAGTATTCTTTTTGCACATTTTATTCATTCACAAATAGGCTTGTACCACATTGTCATTAATCCACATCAAATCATCTATTTCAACTAACCTTATGCAGTACCGGTAACCTCCACATCTAAGAAAATCAGCTAAAAGCAAACACAGGTATTAAACAATCATATATTTAATCCATGATGCTACAGATTTGTGCTATTTATTTACCTTCATTTTTAGGCATCATTCCCAAATTATGATAAACCAATATTGAAATATTCTTTAAAATTTCAGGGATTTAAAAATATTTTTCTTTTTTAAAATTGAAAATTCACAAACTCATTATTAAAGAGTAGAATCATCACACGTGAATTTTGATAATTGCATGGAAAGTTTTTGTTTTGAAAAGAAAAAATGAATGATAACAAATGTAAAATGTTCTTTATCTCAGGTTTGCTAGAACACCCAGTTTTACCAGCACAGCCTATCCTGGAGGATGTTCAATATAAAATTGTTGTTGTTGGTAAAGGAGGAGTTGGCAAAACCAGCTGTATAGCCAGGCTTTCAGGTCGAAATGTCCCTGAGTCGTACTTGGAAACAGCCGGTAAACAATGATGATAAAGACAATTTTAATAAACATCTATTTGATCTTTTCTAGAGCCTGTGATCAATTGTTTATGAGAAATAATTTTGAATTGTAGGGTAATAGCTGATCTGTGAATATTCTTTGGTTTTGAATTTTACTATGAAAATTGGCATCTAGATATTTATGAACAAAAAGTATCCAACTGCATCATGTTTAATCAGAAACTGTTTGGGTTGTAACTAAAGTGAGGGGAATACTATAATTAGTCCAAGTCCCATCAATAGTTTTTGAAAAATAAAAATTATAGATGTAGAAAAAAATGTTTGGTTTCAACTGCATTGTGCCATGAGGAATGAAAAGGTCTAACTTAATTGTGACTTTAGGAATGAAAAGGTATATTAAATTTATTTTAGGCATACCAATTTCAGAAGCAAAAATGGTTAAGAAATATTCACTTTTCTATTGTGTCATTTTCAAATACACATATTTGTTATTTTTACCTCTCGGTTTTCCATTTTTGGTGTGTTGAACCACTTGTTTTGTCTTTAGGGCAAGGATTTTAAAAAATTCAAAGAGAAACAAAGATATGAATCTTTTGATCATGGTCCAATTAACAACAGTTGGCCTATGGAGCCTCTCTGTTTTTTTTTGGTCAGAGCTTATTCCTGGTTTCCGCAGCATGAAGTGGACAGTGACTGGTTTCATCTATCACTTTCTGAAAAGGATGCTGGTTTATAATTAAGTACAGACTAAGACATACATTTTTCTGAGTAGATGTCATTCTATTTCACCCTTCAAAATAATTTGCCTTCTCGTTTATTTCCTGTATTTGAAAGGAGAAAATTGAACACAGAAGAGCTAAATATGCTTGAGAGAATCATCTATTTGTACAAGAATATTAAATGAGCTTATTTATTTTTTTAAAGCAAACTTTTCTGATTCCCTTGTATTGCTGCAGGTATCCAGACTACCAAAATGTTCTGGCCAGTGAAAATTTCTCATCTTAATAAACCTGTCCTGATGAATTTGACATTTTGGGATGCTGGTGAAATGGCTATGAAAAAATTTGACCATGTCTTGCCGGTAAATATATAAAAAATAATTTAACAGATGGTATTATTTTACTGGTTTAATCCCATTTGTTAAGTTAATTTCTTCAACAGTCATAATGCATAATGTTTGTGTATAAGTGGGTTCTCAATCAGAGCAAAAAATGCTTCACAGATATTAAGTTTGCAGCATGTGTAATTTTCAACTATTAATTATATGGACAATTCATACTTATTAAGTTATGGACCCATTTTACACAATAATGTTTCTTTTCTCTTGAATATATTATATAGCCCTAAAAGGCCGTTTTAAAAATGAATGGAAATAACATTTTACATAGAAATAATATTAAAGGTTTTGATAAATCTCAACAATTTTATGAGACATTTTTGTATTGTTATCTCTCTCTGTCATTCCCAGGCATTGAAAACGGAGGTGGATGCTGTGCTGTTTGTGTTTTCATTTGTGGACAAGGGAAGCTGGGAAGAAGTTCCTCATTTGATTACCCGCCTCACTGACCCTAATGATAAAATAGCCAAAATTGTCATTGGAACAAAGTATCCTTTTTCCACAAATTAAGTTCTTTTAGTAGCATAGATAAATATTGCAGGTAAATTTGGTTCGTCATATTCTTTTACCAATGTTTTCTTTAACCAGTTTGACAGGTTTGACCAGTATGCACACAGCGAAGTTACACAGAGAGAGCTTCGAGACTTTGAGACTTGCTGGAAATGTCCTGTTCTCAAAATTTGTAACATTCCACCACAAGATACTAGCCAAAGGCTTTCTGATATTATTCCTCTTTTAAACAGTATTTGCAATCAATTATGGCACAGAGATATTTTGAAAGCTCAGGACACCTGAAAAGTATCCCAATGGCCTAGGAACAATTCTACAAATGGATTTGATCATGACGAAAACAATTGTGAAGAAATGAAATTTTCCACTGCTCATATAATTGGTTATAAAAATCTCACCCCTCTCTTGAAAAAGTGGGATCTTTGGCAAATGGGAAGGGATGTTAAGGGGCAAATTTGCAGTCTAGGACCAGTGTGTGAGGCAACGGGGTATTAAATGACCACTACTGTATTACTATTTCTCTCCTCATGGATAAGAGAAATGGATGTTGTGGGTTATGTGATTTCATTATGGACAAAGGAAGCTGGGAAGAGGTCCCTCTTTGATTTTATGACAACTGATTTTCCTTTAAAAAATAAATAAATTTCATTTAGAGCTGTGAAAATATATTCAAAACAAACCCATGTGTTTCACATTTGATAACCCTCAACCAAATGAAATAACTTCAACAAATCTTTAGGATGATTATTGTTGATTGACACTGAATTTGAAGGAATATTTCATGATATGTTGACAAACAATGTTTCAATGTAATGTCAAGAATGGTTTGACTGACGAACACTATGATAAATGTTCCTGGGTGTCCTACAGCCTGGGCAAGAACTCAGTAAGTTTCATACCCTAAAATTTATAGCAGCCAAACTTCGATTGGTCTTTGTTTGGTAGACATCTTGCATCTTAACGGACAAAGGTCATGGGGCCACCCATCAGCAAAGGCATGATTTAATTCTTTGACTACAATATGCCTATTTGTCATGATGAGCTCAAAGAGTAAATTCATCATAATTAATTGATTAATTGAGCTTTTTATATAGCGCAATATCCACTTAATGTGCCCGAAGCACTTTATAAGGGGTCCCCAACCAACAGCAACACATAACATGAAGGACGAGACAAGCTGTCTGTAGGCGCTAGTACAATTTTTTCAGACAGAGACAATGCTATTAACGGCCAGGTACTCATTTTACACCTGAGTATGGTGAGAAAATGTGTGTAAAGAGCCTTTTCCAAGGACTCAACATCGCGACCGTGACTGGGATTCGAACCTCTGACCTCTCGGTCTTCAGCTCAAGTGTCTACCACTAGACCACGGCACCGCACCATTTTGCCAATATATTGACTTATAAAAAATTAAGACTTAAAACTTCATCAAGAGGTCAAGAATAACTTGCTCATGTACTTGTTTGTCCCTAACCATGGTTGGCTTATGCTTTGGAACATCTATGTCCACTCATGCACATTACCCGACCAGCATTTATTTTTTATTTCCCTTAACTTTTCTCTGGAAATTTGAGGTGACTGCAGAAGATGTTGAAATGTTCCATTAACTCCTTATGTGCAATAGCTCGATAAAAGGGCATGAGCACAATTTAAGTGTTAGACTCCGATGCCCATACATTGGAATGAGAATTATAATATAAAGCAGTATAATATGGGCAGATTGGTAAACAAAGAGTTAAAGTATGCTCATGCCAATATCTATATTGCAGATAAGTATAGAATGTGAGTTTATGGCAAATAGCGAGATACATATTAATACGATAGTTAATGCAAAATCGCTCACTACATAAATTTCAAAGTTCAATTTGTATTGACTTACTATTTAGTATGCTTCTGATTTTTATACGAATGTAGACTTCACTGAATAACTTTTCATTCTTCCTTTCCATGCCCTCTATATTACCACAAGAATTCACGAAAGCATTAGTGGTAACAAAGTAAACTCCATCACTGTCTTTGAGACACATTAATTATAATAATAACAATAACTATAATTTGTTAGGCATATTTATCTTTTAAGAGCTGAAAGCACCGTGCATAAATGTATGTTCTGTATGTATGTCTGTATGTACATGTTTGTATACATGTATGAATGGATGGATGGATGTAAGGATGGATAGATGGATGGATAGATGTATGGATGGATGTTTTGTACGAATGTAAGTACATGTAAGTGTGTAATAAGATCTTGTAAACCATGTTGGCATACACATTGTACTGGGTGTGAGGGGGGAAAAAAACGTGCACGACTTTAAGGCACTATCACTGTCTTCAAAATGTGTAGATTATACATGTAGACGGTCTATTGTAAGCATAAAATAACAAAGTTTTGTAGTTTTTCTCACCACAATATGAGTGTATAAGTGATACAACTATTCGATGTATTGTAATTAGGGCCAAAGGCCTTTGTACAAATAAACATCAATTAAAAACCATTACATTTCTCCTTTATTTGCTGTTGTCTTGGCATTGACAAAAAATGTGAATGCTTATGTATATAAATATATATGACTCATTCTCAAAAGGTGGGCACTTTTTTGTCACATGGCCATCCAAATTCCAAACATTATGAAAGTAGTGATTTGTTCTATAATAACCTTTGGAAATATTCTAAGTTAGATAAAATTAAACTTAGAAGATAGATTATTGTTCTTGAGCCTCAAAAATAGGGATTATGTAACCTGGCTGCCCTTGACTTATACAGGACTGATGACACAAAAAACTTTCATATAAGGGATGCAGAGGGC
Organism: Plocamopherus imperialis; assembly: GCA_039654505.1. Taxonomy (NCBI): domain Eukaryota; kingdom Metazoa; phylum Mollusca; class Gastropoda; order Nudibranchia; family Polyceridae; genus Plocamopherus; species Plocamopherus imperialis. Next base: position 1,668 of record JBCHJU010160279.1, on the reverse strand, counting down.
ATACTGTTTAAGTTTTTTTCTTCCAGGTAGGAAGAATGATCCTTCATCTTCGTGAATCCTAACCAGGTAGCTATTTCTTTACTAAAAATGCATTTTCCTAAGGGACAATTTGTGTCATAGTCTCGTACAAGTATGGGACATCTTTTCTCAATTGTCTTACAAGTGTTATATTAGTTTTCTCATTAATGCTTCAACAGGTAACTAATCACCAATCATGAGACAAACTGTAATTAAAGTTTCACGGTATAATTTCCACAATAACGGCAGACACATGACCAAATGACTTGTACAAACAATGAAACAAAATGACACAACTGATGACGACGTAACAAAGCACTTTAATTAAACTAGAAAGAAAGACTTTTGTTGATTCAATTTTACTGGATTATTAAAACTGAATGATAGGGGGTAAGAGGAGTTGAGGGGAAAGGGTATTGCTTGATTAGAAGAATGATTGGAAGCTCTCCGCTGAGGCAGATTGATGTGCCTCATGTGGGAGCTTGTACTCCTTGATGTTTCTCGTAAAGGGGAAGTATTTTCTATAGTTATGAACTCCATGGTGTACTGGTCTCTGTGTGAGCGCCGAGTGTTGTATTCTGGGTTGAGGAACCTTGGTGCGTTACTGGTATCAATCATTGTGTCTCCTTGGTGGTATTTGAAGCATGTTGATAATTGAGTACTGTTACGCCGTTCTTCGAGGGATGGCCACTTCAGATGTGTTGTTAGCATGCCTTTTCCAGTTGAGGTCAGTGAAGACGGTCACACCAAGGTACTTGGCCTCTTTGGTAGCTTTGAATTGGGTAGTCCCTTTTCCTCAAAAGTAAGGCGTCTTTTAGCACTTAGTCATCTCAAACTAGCAGGCCTCTCTGCCTCTCTGTAAAATTAACATAGTACATATACTAGTAAGACAGCTATGTAAAATGGAAAAAAACTTGTATTTGTGTCATTCAGTAGGTAATTGTCCTGTGTACATGTAAGAAATTAACAAAAAGCAGCCTTTGATATATATTGCTATTCAACATTATCAGTAAAACAGCACCATTATAATTAAACACTTAACAAACATTCTACATGTGTACTACTTTCTCTTGCTAGAGTTAAAATCAGACAATATATATGTATCTCAAACAATAAACTGTACACGACAATGACAATATGATATAGAAAAAGAACCACTTGTATGGGACAATGACTAAAAAATCTAAGTTTTTGTGTCATTCCTTGGTTGTCCCGAACAAGTATACAGACAGAACACAGACGCCAACAATGTCCAATTTATAATGAAATTGTCTTTGATTTAATATTCCATGACGAGAAAATAACACCCATTGAACTCAGAGTGACATAGTTAAACAAAATCATGATGTAATTGAATTCCACGCATTGTACAGGACTGTGACAGTCAAGATCGCTAATACAGGACAATGACACAAACGCAAATTCATGTCATACTCACCCATTGTGTCCGTTTGTAGCGTAAAAAGGGATTTAGACAATAACTCAGGATATGATCATCATTGTCATAAAGGCAGAGATCCAGTATGAAGCAAAAACTTAAAGGCATGGTTCAAAGACGGTCATCATAATTACTAATTTATAAACCGTTTCTTTGTCTTGTACGGGACAAAAGTCTTGTACGGGACACAATCAGCACTCTCCGACAGGTGA
>JBCHJU010160168.1:0-10165 GCA_039654505.1 Plocamopherus imperialis | reverse complement strand
ATATAGCAAAAAATTACGTTTCGTCCAAAAAGCGGACTATTAGGCAGAACGGACTATTAGCCGGAGGACTAATAGGCGGTAACTACTGTACTTGCAATAAAATTCAAATTCAAAGACATAGTAGAATTTAATGATGTTATACAGCATACAGCAGCTCCTCTTCACACAAACTCCTGGTAACATTATAGATTTGGATATTCTTGAAGACTAAAGCCCTTCATCATCTCAGGGATATGTGAATTTTCACCCTAACATGAAGTAATACACAGTTAAGGTAAAAAAATAATTTGCTTTACTTCTCTTCAGGTGCTGTTGCCATTCTACGCAATTTGGATAACATTGACTTCTACTTGTTGATGACTGGTAAAGTTTGTCATGATGAGTTGGACAGAATAAAGCGAGTTGCAAGGAAGGATGTTGTGCGATACCCTTTGTTCATGAAAAACATGATGGCATATCGCAAGGCTTTGCGTAAAATGACTGTTTTGAATTATTTGAATGGCTTACACCCTCAGACGAACCCACCTGATGCCTACATCAAGAGGCTGGCAGAGAGGAAAAATGGCAAGAAAAATCAGAAATCAAAGAAGGTGAGGGCAAATAATAAGCTTTCTTTACTTGCCAAGAAGATTGCAGATAGCAAGAAAGTGCCTGCAAAACAGGATAGTGAAAGAGTTGAAGAAAATGAAGAAGAGGAAATTGAAAGCTTCAAGTGTACTCATCCATTTGTTAACTTACATTTACGGCCAAAGAATTCAGATGAAAAGATTTTTGAAGATCCAGAAGGCATTGTTGACACAGTTGCCAAGCTGTCTGAAAACATCACTTGCAGAGATTCATCACTGGTAGATCATATACTGAAGCTTCAAAATATAGTTCATCAACACACCTGGTCTTGTAGGGATGAAGATTATAGAGATGGTCTGATGAAAGAGGCTGAACAACAGTTCAGCATATCACACTCGACATGCTCTTGTGAGGATCCTAAAAGTGAGAGCCAGACCTCCTTACTGGCAGACAATTCTTGCTCTGCTCCAACAAGGTGTGCAGGACAGGATAGTGACATAGTATCTTCAAAGAAAAATAAGGACATCTCTCCCTCTTCCAAGAGTAGCAGCATGGACAGTGCTGAGCCAGACAACCGAACAAGCCCATTAAGCAGCATTGCAACTTTCTCTGAAAACAGTAATAGTAATAATAATGATACAAACCATGTAAATTCTGAAAACTATTCTTCTCACAGGAAGACTAATAATCAACTCCCTTCTAAAGAAATGCCCTGCTTGGAAAAAAATGTACATGGTTTATTGCAGAAAAGGAAGTTAAATTGTCAACATGCAAGCAGAAAACTCTTGCACACTTCCCTGGTTGACCTTGCTAGTTTTGATGTCATAGAAACCAAAATAAAGCACTGCAAACCACCAGAGACTCTCATGGTCAAAAAGAGAATAGCACTTAATTCACCTAGGATTGGAAATTCCTTCACAAATGCCAAGGAAAGTGAATTGATATATAATCCTTCACCATGGTCTTATCAGCAAAGGGCTGAGAGTTTTGAGAAAGAAACAAATGATGTGCATAGAAAAAGTGGAAAGATTCAAATAGATGTCCTTGAACTAGCAGGTTCCGAAGTCTCACCAACTAAAACATTGGACTTGAAGTGTAGAGGACACGGTTCAAATCAATCAGTTTCAAGTGTATTATCTGAAATTGATTATGAAAGCATTCTCCGTGTCAAGCATCAAGTCTCTCAATCAAACGTAGATAAAAGAAAAATAATCATGCCAATTAGACCACCCATTTCAAAATTTGAATTTCTAGAGGGAAGACCGCATACGTCACTGATTCCTGATTTTCGGGAGAACCCAGACCTTATTCTTTACTCTGCAAAACCGGGAGGAGCACCAAAAATTTGTGATAATGGCAATTACTTCCAGCCATTTATAGCATCATCTTCCAAGCCTCTAACTCAGAGAAGTTATGACCTCTCTAATACAAGTAACAAGTATCCTTGTTACTAATCCATTTTCATCAGTTTCTAGAGACAAATTTATCCTTGCTTTTGAAGCATATTCATCACGCTTTTCATCTGTCTATTATTGTACAAGCACTAAATGTTTGATATGCCAAAAGAAACTCATTTTTGAAGATTTTTTGAAGTACATGAATTCATTATTTCAATGTCATTTACATTTTATTTTGTATTTCTTTATATGGAAATTGAAAATATGTTTCCATTTCGTTTTTCTCATTACAGTTTTGTTATTTATATGAAACAGTGACCAAAGTAATTATTACAACGTTATTAAATTATTCAGGTCTAGGCCTTTTTGTGGCTTCTTTTAGTCTTTTAATTCATTATTCCAATTGAGATTTTTTAATTCCTCTGGACGATCATTTTGTTTTCATTCATTCACAAGAGTCAATGTTTTCTTTTTGTTTGATTTGTTGGTTTTTTATATATCATGTGATTCTCGATTTTTTGTTGTTGTTTGTATTGGAGTTTTTTGTTTTTGTTTTGTTATGTAGTTTCTATTGGAGGAGAGTGGAATGGTGTACAAAATGTGTTGTTTCCGTTTTGACTTTGCTCATTTAGTGGAGGGCAAAATATTTTGCGAATGTGTTTTTTTTTTTTCTCATATATATTCCTATAATGGGGCCGGATGAAAGCGGTTTTCGTTTTTTCTTGTGTCTTTCATTTATTATTGCACCAATGTTAAAGATATTTGATGTGAGCATGTGTATCAATTTGTCTCAACTAACATTTTTTTTTTTTTTTAAACAAAAGGAAAGGATTTTGTTTATTATTGCTAAAGAGCCACTAGCTCAGCAGAGAGCTGCGACAGTCCAGTTGGCAGTTGGTGGCAGGGTATGGGCCACCGCTGAACCCTTCAAGGGCAATGCTGAGAAAACCAGACTGCTTGTCACTGCTTTTCTTAACCCTTACCCGGCGGGTCCCATATATATTTGCCCTGCTTCGCCTGAGCCGATCACCTATGTAACGGCGGGTCCTGTATTTTGCCGTCCCACAGACCAGGTGCCAAGCCCAACCGCTACCACCAGATCCCGTATTTTGGCGTTCTGGCTAGGTGCTCTGAGGTTGCCAACATTCTTCACTCATTTTAGTCAGCTGTAACCTCTGTGATCGCGTTAAATGACGTTAGACACTTCAACCAATGAGAACCAAGCTTTTATGCGTAATATAACGACATGAAAATCGAAAGGATGCAAGGAATTTGTATGTTTACATCTGAGCTTACATGTCACATGTATTGTTTTTGTCGACATATATGCACATATTTTTTGATGAATTATTCATATTGGGATATATCTGAATGGTAAATTTAAGCACAATCATTGATTTAGATTTTGAAATTACAGGGAAATCGCTCATAATGATCCTTTCGATCTGGAGAGTTTGGGCCTAGTATAAACCAGATGCCCATCGTTACGTCAAGGAAAGCAATAACCGCGGGCTAAAACTCAATCTACATTGGCCCTGGCCTTTGTTCTCTCTTCATCAAAGTCAAAGTGATGTTAGATGTAGATTTTGGCCTTCCATTGCCTAGGTGTAATTACGTCATTCAAAGAGAGTGCCTCATGATAAACAGTAATAACAACAAGGCAAGGCCTACATCACATTCCAGCTGCAGCCTCGTCCTGCGTGAACATGGGCTAGCATGGCAGGCTATGGCGGCCTCATACACAGCGAAACTAGGTCAGAGGTTGATTCCGGGAGGTGACCGGTGAGTAATGAGTGTTAACGATTGAAGATCAGGGACCATCCTCCAAATCCCCTTGTACAAATTTCTTAGAGTCCGCAAAAAAGGCACAGAAATCACAGCAGTCATGATGATGCAACCATTTATTACGGCTATATTAAAATTGATAGTAGTCCAGAAATCTAAAATTTATTTGTTTTAAAGTATCAAAATTTGTTACTTTCACCTCTCCATTTAGGAGGAAAACTTCTGAAATGGATGTTCTGATGCTTGACATAGAATTAAATACAGTGCGGCCCACTTATAACGACAACGGCTACAGCGACATTCTGGTTATAAGGACGTCATCTCAAAGCCACGTTTTTTCCCTTATGTATTATTAGTAATGAAAACACTGATAAAGCGACATGGAATATTACAATTCCGCTTATAGCAACATAACGGCTTGGTCAGAATCAACAATTTTGGTTCAAAATACTGCAAACCCTAGCTTGCAACCAATAAAATTCAACGTATCTGTGCTATCCAAGCCTCTGGGCTTGAAAATCTGAGTTGCCTAGCGAGTTCTCCCGAGTGCCGTGAATTTGAGGTGATAACGTCATGATATGAACGTCTAAATCACTGACAAACTATAGTCGACGCAGCGGGCAATAATCACCAAGCACATTGTCTAGTCAAACACCATATAATTGTGCTGACTCTGTGCGTGCACATAGGCTCGCCAGCGCGGGAGAGGGGGGCAGGACTGTTCACTACTTCTTAATTCTAGCTGGGCATTCATTAAGATAATAGAATATGAATTGATCCAGTCGTGACACTCGGCTTGACTGACAGGTAAATGGCCAATGCTGGGTAGTAAAACTGCTCAAGCCCGTAATATTTTGATTGGTCAACAGTAATGGGCGGAGTTATATGGGAGAGTCTTGAATGGAAGGGAAGAAATTAATTTATTAGTATTAGGCCTACATGTACTTTGGCCTCAACCATGCTTCAACAATAATCTCTAGCATTTTGTTTATCGATGATGTTGCCTGTATCAATTAATGTTATCATCGCTTAAGTGAGAGAGAAGCCTTCACCAGAGAAGGTGCTTTTCAAGCAAGAAAACTAAAGCAGCCATTGAAACACGGAAACGTTTTCCTCCGCAACACGCAAATGGTGGCACGCTCTTTGATGTTATCGAACAAGAAGAGGACACAGTGTGCGAAGCGAACCTACGGCAAGCACGGCAGTCAAAGATCAAAGAGTTCCTCAGGTTTGCAAGCAAGAGCCGCAAGCGAGCTGACTCCGATTACCTAAACATGCTACTTTTTCTTCTTTTATTTTTTTTTTCAAGTACGACACACGTTTACATTGACCTTAGGTTATGGCTATGCATTGTAGCCTTTCAGTATTTTTCCTTCATATCAGCTCATATTATGTATTGATCGGATTTAACGACTTTCGGTTATAGCAGCATTATATATCGCCCGTCCCGACGATGTCTTTATAAGCAGGTTGCACTAAAAAGAATAAGACGACTTAGCGAAAGCAAGGAGCAGACAACAGAGTGTTACTATTGACAGATACAACTGTTACAACTGACACGTTGCTATCATGAAACATTGCCTTGCTCTGTCATCATACACTTCGAATATCTATTTTGAATTCGAACTAAGGCTATGTTGTTTAATTTCTTTCGCTCCATGTTGAAATTATTATCGTTGTCTTGTACTAAATTGTGGTGGTTTGAGGAATTCGAAGTGCTGCACAGATTCTGTTTTAACAGGTATTTCATTGAAACAAGTAGACTCCTCTTGATCCCTCTTGGGAGTGATACCACACAGATTAAAGATTATTCGTATGGCTCGTCTGCAGTCTTACCTTATTGTGACATGACGAAAAATAGTCTTTATGTGGAAAAAGCCCATCTCTAGGCAACATGTCATAGTCATAGCCCCAAAGACTAATGACAAGAAAACAATTTATTCGAGACTAGAAGAACGCAAAGCCTAAAATTACAAAAGTGAGACCAAAGCGTATTTATAGATTAATTATTAATAATGTAAAACCATTGAATATGGGTCAAGGTGCATGAATTCATTTCTTATGTAAGATAAAGAGGAAAACTTTCTTAATATGGTATCAATTTAGCCCAGAATTTATTACCAATTAAGACTACCTGATTCAGGGGTCCACGCGAATGTTCATATTTGTCCATTATGCGACAATTTAGGAAAACTAAGACCATTTTCATCCGGCTGCACTATAGTTACTCAGATCTAGTTGCAAAGCTTCAATGTCATCAATGCTTTGTCTGTTACCTTCTCACAATTTACTTTTAAACTTTGAATCTTTTTTTTTTTATCTTATCTTTAAATGGGGAAAGATTTGGCTAGTCTATGGATTCAAACTAATCCAAACAGACATGTTTTTAGTTTTAAGCCACAATATATATATATGATATAACCTACAACCTATATAATTATTATTGTTGTCTATTCCACCTCCTCCTCCTCCTCCTCCTCTATTCAGTTGCAGTGTTACAATTTGATATATTTACCTTTGTTTTGTACAGTATTTATGTTGTTTTTTCTCTATTTTGGGAAGGGATTTGTTTGTGGAAGAGGTGATTGAGACCATGACGAGATGGTGGATGGAGAGGGTGCTGTCGAGGGAGCTATTAATTTTCAGTATTGGTGGGGAGGGGGGGAAGGGGGGGGGTTAATGGTAACTACATATATTTGCCAGGCAAGATTTTTCTCTTGTCCCCTCACTTTCCCATGAGTAATTTTTCGCCTTGTCTTTAGTAACAATTACAGTAATGGGGTAAGCAGCAAACAAGAAGTGTGAACATTCCTTTGTAGGTGAATTTGTCCAGGTTTAGAAAGCTATGACATGACTTTAACCAAACTCATATCATCGGTGCAATCTTTACTTTACCTATTCAAATTTATTCATTCATGAAGTAAGCCCGAGGGAAGGGGGCAACTGGATGGCAATTAGGCATCTGCTGTAATTACATTAATGACTCCCTTCTCTTATGGTCAGTCATTGTGCATTAGCATATATGGACTGCATTAAACATGTGTGTTTGTTGTGTGTGTTTGTGTGTGTATGTGTGTTTGCTTATATGTGTTGGTAGGTTGAGAGAAAAGGGGATATATACTGTTTTACACTTACAGTGATGTATGGATGAGGAAAGATGTTGTTCCATTAACATATATGTATGAATTTTATAGTCTGTACAAACTCATAAGGAAGTTATAAGTTTTGGCAGACGGTTCGATTTTCTGTTTCTTTCACTCCAACTTACATTGACCTTCTCCCTTTCTTTTTTTATTTGTTTCACTTCAAAACTTTACCAGCCCTTATGCTACTTCATCTTTCACTTCTGTGAATACTTTCCTTATCTCTTGTCTGCTTATTTCACTCTAACAATTTTTCTTCTTACTTCTTGTATACATTATATATCTATTTGTACCAATCTTTACAAAGCCATTGTTGACAGAAAGAAATAAATTTAATCAAGCATTGGCCTAATCCTAGTCTAATTATTTGAGCCAATATGCTTGATTAAAATTAGCTTACATTTTTAAATTTAATGCATATTGAATTGCTTATTCTAATCTTTTTGCACTTATTTTATCTTCCAGAAAATAGGTTGTTGGAATTTATGATATATGCAAGTATCTGAAGCAGTTCAGTATTAGTGCTGCTAACAATATATAGCCTTTGTTGTAAACTTGGAGCTTTATCTTAAAAGTATTATTTCCAATCATGACAGAAGAAATACTCTCCAAACTTTGTAATCTCTACTATATAGAGTGAACTTAAACAGCTATCTTCAAATTGTGATATTTAAGGCAGCTGTTTTCATCTCACTGGGGACCACAAGTGATCATGATATATTTTTACATAATAAGTCATGAAGAAACTGATACTGATATACAGTCGACTCCACTAAACTTGATGTTGTTGGGGGAGAGAAAAAAGATCAAAATATCCGTTGTTAATGTTAACCGTTGAATGGGATTTTAAGGGGATAGAATAATGCAATGTAATTAAGCTTGGCAACGGGATCATTGATTTCGGTTATGGGCCGGCCAGGTGTTCGTGCGGACAAATAGCTAGGCCTACATGAAGCCAAAGTGTGTGATGCTGTCTCAGTTATGATGAAGAACACACGGGTTAGTATTATTTCAGCTTTGTTTTTTTCATGAAGCATTGCATGTGAAAGCGAAGCTTAGGTGGAGACGTCTCTGGCAAAGGCTAAGTCTAGCTAGTTCTAGGCAAGCTGATTGGCCTCAGAGTCTCAGTCTCATGCAAAGCATATTTAATTTTTTCTTTATATTTCTTGGCCAGCTGGTTGTTGTCATTTGGTACATGTCCATGTATGATGATTCTACACAGTCATAGTGTCGTCACTTATCCAACCCCCTCCTCCCCTCTCTCTTGCTCTCTCTTAGCAGACTATTGTAGACTAGTCCTAGAACTAGGCCTTCATGTAGCCTACATCAGGCCTCCTCTGTACAAGAAGTAGGGCCTACCGGTACATAGTAGGGTAGGCCTACACAATTTTGTGATCAGCCTTAGAGCTAGGTCTACTGACCGTAGTACTGCTTGTTCCAGAAAAAAAAAATTGTTCTATATGACTTGTATAAACGGGGCAAAGAAATATCAAGTTAAGCGTTAAGTTAAGCAGAGTCGACTGTACATGTAGTTCTATTTCTGACCTTTCTTGGGTTTTTTATGTGACAGCAATTCTATAGGTTAATTGATAAAAAAGTGTTTCAAATATAATTACTGCGCATTTTCTTTTCCTTTTATTAATTACGGTACCAGATTATTTGTTTTCACTATGGTATAAAGAATTTCTTTAAGATTAAAATTCGTGTTTAAGTTTAAAGACAAGTAAACAAAACACTGAGTATGAATTTAATTCAAAGAAGCAAAATTTCCATCATCAGCTTACTTTTATTCTATTTAATTTTCTAAAATAGATCAGGGAAGAGCCCTGTCATGAGAATAATGAAATGTAAAGTGGTATTGGTTGTGAGTGGTCCTCAGTTACTTAACCAAAAGACTTGTCTTCTTCTCTACCTGCTAATAATGTTGTTTTTCCTTTTAGTAGGCATAAGTATAAGATAGCAGATAGTATTCAATTTTTTCTGAATGTTGTGCTGATCCTATAAACAAATTTTTATCCGTGGCTGCTTAGATGATTTAGTTGTGTCTTGCTTTTTGCATTTTTTTTGTATACCGGTATGCATTTGTACCAGTATGTGGCCCTAATCACAGATGGCATAGAATTTTCATTGTTCATACTGTTTACTTTCTTTGGAATGAGAGAAAACGTGCAAGGTATAATACATGTTTACAGTTAAAGTGCCACATCTTTTACCTGTGAGGCATCTTCAAGGCAAATCTATGTTTTTCATGGTAGTTACAAAATATATCATTTTACAACTTATGGTTAAAAGATTTGTGGAGCTTGAGATCAAAGAATTTTCCTCTGCACTTTGTTCCAATCAAAAATTGTTTGTTTGTTTAGGTTCTTTTGTTGTAGTAGGTTTAATTTTTTTTTTTAGTTTTTATATATTCTGTGGGTGTTTTTTGTTTGTTTTGGGTTTGTTCTTTATTTTGTTTTGTTTGTTTTTAGAGGGTGTTTTCTGGTTTTAGGTTTTCTTATCTTTTTGCATTTTTTCATTTTTTTATGGGTTTTCTTGAATTGCTGTATTCTCCTCATTTTGTTGAAATAGTTGTTAGTGATTGCCATGCAATTTAGTAAAATAATAGCTAGTCATGTTGATAGACACTTGAAACCAAATATTCATGTAGTCATCAGTATACATTGTAGTATGGGATTGAACCTCCGTTGAATCATTTTCCATATGCTAGTTTGTTTGGCTGACCATGTCAAATATGTCATTTTTTCACTTCAGCTACCGTTTCCAATCTCTGTATTGTTTGCTTGTCTGTGTGTGTGTGTGTTTCTCGCTGATTATTCTCACTTTTGCCTCGTTTTGGTCTTTTTTTTTTTCCTTTTAGCCTTTGTTGTTTGTTTTATTGGGTAGATTTAGATCATTTGTTGTTGGTTATTATAATTAATATTATTACTAAAATAATTATTATTATAAATTATTATTATTGATTATTATGGTCATTAATATTATTATTATTGTCATTATTATTCTAATTTTAAGTCTTTTTCCCCTTTAATTCAAACACTCCTGTTAGAAGAAAACTATTTTCAACATCTTTCTCAGTTGAATCTTGTTTTTAGAATAATGTCTCTTTATTCATGAGGTGTTTTTAACTTGTCTAACTAATAGAATCTTTGTATAGTTATTAACAGGTTGATTTACTGATGGCAATGGTTTTCTTGAATGATTAGAATTCCTTTGGCCCTTTTAATCTTAACTATGAGTCTATGAGGTGTGCATATTTGCTATAAAGGTATA
>JBCHJU010160057.1:0-10165 GCA_039654505.1 Plocamopherus imperialis | reverse complement strand
CTTACTGGGCTTGAGAGTCCTGTCTACCCTAATGTTAATGTGTCCAAATTGGTCTGGCCTCTACCCTTTGACCTGTCCAGCTTGGGTGGCCCTGCCAGGAGCTTTAGCTCCCGCTGGCTTAGCTCTCCGGGTCGCTGAGGCACGCAAGCCACCACACCGCAGCAAGGAATGGACATTGTGGTGGATCATCTCCTGGTGCTTTCCCATTTTTTATCTTACCGATAGCAGTTCTGTCTTCCCCTTCTGTGATACATGTACGCCCTATGTTAATATCAAGGTCTTCCTCTCCTTCTGTTATGTCAGCTTATAATTTGGGCTCTGGCTGATTAATAAATTCTTGAAAGTGCTGTTGCCATCTTTGGAGTTTTCCTTCTTCCGTTGTTAGAATTTTTCCATCCTTTGCCTTCACTGGTTAATCACTGATGACTAAAGAATACACCCCAAATCCAACTGTAATAAATGACAAAAAGGGAAAGACCTTGACGGAAAGCAAAGACATTTTGAACAGGTGGAAATAATACTGCCAAGAAATGTTTGCTAAAAAGAACAATGCAGCAACTACAGAACTATAGCCCTCATTATTCATGCCAGTAAAATAATGCAAACAAATATTCTAAAGAGGATACAGAAGAAGATAAGTGAAGACATAAACATATCCCAAGAATGATTCAAACAAGGAAAGGCCCAAGGGATCACATATTCAACATGAGAAATACCATCGAGAAGGACAGGGAATACAATCACATATTGTATGAACAAAACAATAAAGTAATTTTATACGATGTATCAATACATTTTACGAATAAGGATATGACAATGTATTCAGGCATTAAAATAGTGAAAAAAAATCTGTTTTCATGTGTTTTAAATGTTTCAAAAATTTGACTCCTTTTATAAACGTTGGTAATGCCAGTAATGCATTCCATAAATTGGGTGCAGATTTGCTAAAAACCCTTTCACTTGTTAGAGAATTGTAAAAAGGGGCAAGTAAAAAGTCTTGATTATTTGACCTAAGGGCTCTCTGTGGCACGTAATGATTAATGGATTATTGCAAATGTATAGGGGTTGTTTTGTTGTCACGTTTAAAAACATAACACAATATTTTAAAATCTATTCTTGGATGTACATGGAGCCGATGGAAATCTATGAAAACAGGAGTTACATGTTCTCTTTCTCCACACATCGCAACAACTCTTGCAGCTTTACTTTCTACTTTTTCATTTATTTATTTTTTCAATTACATATTTCGGAGATGACTTCAAGAGAACATTACAGTAATCAATGCTGCTTAAAGATGGACGATGGCCTTAATGTCTTTACCGTCTTATCATCCAAAAGATGTCGAATTTTTTTTATTTATTTTTTTTTTTTTATGCAACTGACATTACAGGTCGGAACAATTTGCAGGCATGAGTGTCCAGGCACCAAGGTCTTCGGATCGCACTTGGAGCTTTCAGAACTCCACCAGTAATCTAAAGAGTTCATACGCTGAGGCCAACGAACCTTCACTGTCTCACCGACGTATTAAACTCTCCATTAATTATCTCCTGAAGTCGAAATCTCTCCTCGAAAATCCAGCTCATAACTGTGTTTTCAAAGCCTCACAGGCCGAATTTTTTTTTACATCTCGAAAAAACCCATCTTTCGGCCGGTGTATGGACCTTTCACCATATCTCCCAGTCAGATATTCGTCTATCAGACATAGATAAAAGAAAACATGAGATACTACCACCATGGAAACAAACCGACATTTCGATTGATCTATCGTTAGAAAAATTCTTAACCTGAAAGAACAATATCGAAACTTTCAAGAAATTTACACAGATGGATCTAAAAAAGAAGAAAAGAAGAAAAAAACAGGAGCTGCCGCAAACTGCTCTAAAAACCCTGACAAATCTTGTCAAATGCGACTGAAAGATAATACCTAGATATTCAACGCTGAACTCGATGGGTTTCTAATTTCTAATGGCCTTAAACACTAACAACTGCAAAGACAACAACAGCTATGTTATTTACACCGATTCTTTGTCGGCTCTGCAAGCACTTTAAAACCCTGCCAGAGCCTTTAGATGCCCATTAAAGTCTATTCCGAACAAAGTAAATGTGTTTGAATTCCATTGAAAGCTTAAATGTGGCACATATTCAATTTTGTTGTTCATTAGTTGTCCCAATTTGATTATTTTAGATTTTTCACACTCCAAGATCAAAGTGAGCAGTATTCAAAAGACCCTCTTGAGCCATCCATAAAAATTATGGTATCATCTGCGTATTGAGTGAGTTTATAATCAGTTCCTCTTATGAAAATGCCTTTTACTTTTGAAATGTTTTTTATCACTAGACTAGAGCGAATTTTTCGGCGCATAAAATAAAAATGTACGGAGACAGCGGGTCTCCTTGTCTACATCCATCTGGAATCAATCCGATACTCTATGATTGACAATTACTCGGGATTTTATATTACATGTATGTAATGTAGAAAGAGGCGTATCCATTTTTATATCATCCTTAAAATTGAAAAATTGGATTGTTTTATGGATAAACGACCAGGCTATAGTATCGAATGCTTTTTCGAAATGTATAAAGGAGAAGTCCAGCCTTGTTTCCTGAATTAGCATAAACAAGTCTGATATTATCTCCAATAAATCCATCCTTGACAAATCCCGATTAGTCATTATGTATTAGTTTGGAAGAACTTTTCTTATTTTATTCTTGAAGCGACATATGAGGTTATTTTGTGTATCACATTTAGAAGGCATATTATAGGTCTCCAATTTTTAATGTATTCTTGTGGTTTATTACCTTTTGGTATACATATGATGTAAATATTGAAGAAAAGATAGGAAAACCATATATACTAAACTAACAGACCAAGAAGCCTTCAAATTATGAAAAATAATAAATCACCTGGAACAGATGGCTTTACAGTTGAATTTTTTTTATTTTATTTTATTTTACTTTTTTGCGGAAAGATTTAAAACACTTCATATTGCATTCAATTACAGAAAGTTTAGTGAAAAGCCAACTGCCAATCACACAAAGAGAGGGAATCATCACATGTTGTCATTTTTATTGTTACTATTAATTATCATCTGAATTTTATTTTTGTCGATCCATTCTTTATCGTTTTTGTTTTGTTTTGTTTTTTGTGGGTTTTTTTTTAGTGTACCACATTTTAGAATACTACTGGCCCCTCTCCGCATCCCTGTCTTAAAATAATCTTTAGGTATACACATGTCTAAATACTACAAACAAAGAAAGCAAGAAGGTTGGTTTGAAAGTTCACAGAGGAAAGACAAAGTATTAGTCTACAGCCTAAGCAACACATTTTGCTCGCTTCGTTGCCAGGCTGTTAGAATTATCCAAATTTTCAGGGGATCGAGATTAAGTTATAAACTTACATTTTAGCTACAATACCACTTGAAATGCGCCTTGATATGCCTTCGGAAAGCTAATTAAAATCTGATAAAATTGAAATGGATCGACATGATAAGTTTTACACCGCCATCCTCCGCAGTTAGTTTCAGTTTACACGCTTCCCGGGAAACTAGATCTAGGTCTAGAAACATTCCTATGTAAACATTCCTGTTAAGTATTCTACACCGTACGTTAAGTACATATTATTATTATTATTATTATTATCATTTTCACTGTATCCTTTTCAAGATGTGATTGTTTTTCATAAATAATGCATGCGTGCGACAAGTAGATCTAGATCTAGATTCTAGCCTAATCACACACACATTCATGTGGGTAAGACGCGGAGGGGTTTGTTGTGGCGTGAAAGGGAACTAGATATAGGTCAAGGTCTGGGCTCATCCAACAGTGTGATGAGTGGGCGGGACGGGCAGGGCATGGCTATGCCATAAATTTGGATGCAAGTGTTCGGTGTTCGGGATTGTTTTTCACCTTTCTCCTCTCATGCTGTGTGCATAGTTTTAGGGAATGATGAAACTAGATTTTATTTTAAACAAAGTAGAATAAGGAACGGTTTTAAACAATAAAATCTTTTATTTTATGAAATCGAAACTATTTTAATTTGCAATAATGTTGCACTGCTGGGTTTTGTTGTTTTTGTGTCTTGTGAATGAAAATACACAGTATTGAACTCCTGTTATTTTCCCTCTATTGAAGGGCATACCTTAGTAAATGCAGTGTATTTTAAATTAACAAAAGTTCTTTTTCCTTGGTTTGCTTTGTTCTGCCCCGTCATAATTAATCTTTTCATGTTATATCCTTAACAAAAGTAAGATATTTATCAGGATTTAATTACGTCAACCTTATAAAGAACGATTAATACAAGCTTCAGTAGGAGAGCAGAATGCTTTGAATGATGGCGACATCCGGTCATACTATTCATATTGGCAAAAGACGGTTTGACTGGGGGAAATGCATCATCTGCCAAACAAACGTAAAAAATCAAAAGCTAGTTTGTCCTTTAAAGTCAAAAAAAGGTGATCGTGGGGCAGGATACAGGACATTTTCATTTATTGAGAATGTTGCTGAATACAACTCTAGTTGATGACTCTAACGCTTTTGACACTTCAGTTCTTGGGGATGCTGATGATTTACTGGACCAGTTAATTAAAAACAATGCCAGCTGGCACAATTCCTGCCGACTTATTTTTTGCAAATCAAGAAATGAAAGAATGCGTCGTGGAAAGCTGGATCGCCCCGACGATTTTACTGGTGCTGTGCAGCAAAGTGAAGAAGATGCACCATCAACTTCTGGAAGGAAAACTGGTTCTAGGAAGTCATGCATGGGGTCACAAGAAATCCTTGAGAGGAATCGAAGTCAATGTATGCTCCCTTACATGCTATTCAAGACGACAGAACCCAAGAGAGAATAAAAGTAGCAGCAGAGGCGAAACAAGATGATGCAATTTTAGCTATTTTCCAGTTAGGAGACCTATTTGCTCAGGAAACGGAAAAGCATTACCATTTGCAGTGCTACGTTCTCTTTACTAGACAGCCATCAAAGTCCCATGAAGAAGACTTTGACAGGAGCGGATGTTTTGCACTGGCAGAGGTAATCATGTACATGGAAGAAAATAATGATATGATTTTCCAAACGAAAGACCTCGTGCAGCTCTACAAGGATTCATATTGTAGGTCAAGCAACTGTGAGCCTGTTGATGTGTATGTCAACACAACAAGGTTCATCGATCGGCTCATTCAGCATTTATCATTTACCCTCTTTAAAACGAGTCAAATCCGGAAAAACTGTTGTTTTGTCATTCGAGCAAGGGCTCTCTTCTGCTCTCAATGAAACAAAAGCCGACACTTTTGACAAAGAGACTTTAATTCTGCTGGAGCAGCAAAACTAGTCAGGAAAAATATTTTGGAACATGTACCGAATACATCCAATAAGACACTCAACTTTTTTGACAATCAGAAAGAAGCAATACCTCCTATGCTTCTCACATTGATCAATATGGTGTTGGCCGGAACACCATGCATAAGCTCCAATCAGCAAAGACATCAAGAATCATTAACAATAAGCCAATTGATTCTTAGGAATACAATCAAAAGAAAGGTAGATTGTGAGGTGTCGCAGAAAAGGTACTCGGCTTCTCAAGAAACGCCATTGATTGATTTTGTAGGAGTCTTTTTGTACAAGCATACTCGTTCCCAAACTCTCATCGACACGCTATATGAACTTGGCATATGCACCTCCTATAAAAAGATCGTCAGTCTTTCACTAGAGGACGTAGCCAATGCTATGAAAGCTCATTTCCAAGAGGTGGGAATAGTTTGCCCTCAAAGTCTCAAGAACAACAGGTATACCATGGGCGCTATTGACAACATTGATTACAACCCCACCTCAACAACTTCAAAGCGATCGTTTCACGGCACTGGGATATCCATTTTTCAAAACGTTGTTGAAGAAGACGAAGTTTCTATTCCTGAATTTGATTTATCAAGGGATGACCCAGATGACACAGTTTTACAGGATTTTTTATTAGTTGACAGTGAAACACCATATTTTTCAAAAAGGCCAGAGCCTATAATTTACTATAAATCCATCCACATCGTCCTTTTTAGCATCCGGAACGAATGTCTCAAAAGCACTGAAACGTGAAACTGAGTGGTTGGGTGAAATTGAATAAAGCGTAAGTCATGACGGTGACACAGAGTTTCTAACCTGGTCTGCATTCCATGCAAGAAAAGAAGACATAAATCTCACTCGCCGACCTTCAATCTCATGCATGCTTCCCCTTATCGACGCACCATGTGCTACAACGGCAACCATAGACGCTATCATTGCCATAACATCCCACCTGAACCCTAACCAAATGTCGGTTATAGCAGTTGACCAGCCCCTTTATGGTAGGCTATAGCAAAACAAATCCAATGGTCATGGCCTGCAGAATACCGAAGGTGTTTCATCATGATGGGAGGACTCCACATGGAAATGGAACAGCTAAAAACACTAAGGACCCTTCTGGATGGATCAGGATGGACTCACCTCTTAGCAAAGTCAGGAATGTATGGTTCAGGGACTGCTGATTCTTTCCTCAAGGCGGTAAATATCAAAAGATCGAGATATGCACATCAGGTGACAGTTTGCTGCCTCTATGCCTTACTTCAATGTAAAATATGAAGTACATTCCGATACGCTGCAACCTCCTACTGCATGTACTTTTGAAGATTGGTGCAAAATAAAGTCAGAGAAGTCAACTCGGTTTGCCTTCTGGAAGATGATTTTAGATTATGAAATTTTATTCCTCGCTTCACTCCATGCAATTCGCACTTCTGATTTGGAGACATACATTGAAGTTTTGAAAGAATGGATCCCACTTTTCTTTGCTCTTGACAAGACCAAATATGCGAAATGGACCTCTGTTCATATCCATGACTTACATATGTATGGAAAGAAAATCAGTTTGAAGATTACAAAGAGCTTTCAGAAAATGTTACAATCAAGAAATCAAAACGACCATTTTCATCAATTGCCTTAGATCAAGCATATGAAATGAACAATCAAACGGTGAAAGGAAGTTTGAATATCATCAGCCTCATGGACAAACCAGACACCCTTTTGAGATGGTCCCTATCATCTCCCATTCTTCAAAAGAGTATTGATACGTTTATGTACCATATTTCAAAATCTCCATCACATTCTTACAACACTCATCACGACGACAGCCGGGCAAAAATTAATAAATTTCACCAAGATGTTTCCAAAATGTTTGACGCCTTCATAGATATCGGGAATCCATTCGAAGAGGGACCTTTATAAGACCTTGAAACTGGGGTTATTGCACAACCTGAAGTGGAGACTGATCTAAAAAAAATTGTCCACATAGGAAAGGAGCAATATGCACAATTTGTAACCAACAAGCTTCAAAGTTCAGTCAAAAACATCAATGAGCCTTTTACCCCGAACAAACTCAAACTCATGTCGTCTAAGGTGTCAAACAAAATGAAAGTCACTGTAGGTGCGAAAATGAAGGGCCTGAAAGCAAATTATGGATTGTTTGCCAACATGATGTTTGCTTGTCAAAGGAGAAAGGGTGATCTGGATGATTTTTTCCGCCACGAAAATCAAGCATGCCCTCCGAGTATTTCAGAAAATGGTCAGAATCGGGTGTCAAAATCCAAGGCTAAATTAGTTCCCTGTTTAACAAAAACAGCAGACTGCAACTTGCTCAACTTTAAACTGCGCCACAAGCATCGTGTGTTATTGTTGATGGTGCTTCTATAGCCCAATCAGTATCCCCCAAAGGTTGCATGACATATCAGGATTATGCAGTAAACATCTTTTGGCGTCATGTCGCCCAGGTACATTCTGCCACCAGGGCAGATGTTGTATTTGACAGATATCTGCTGAAGTCAATCAAAAATGCAGCAAGATCATCAAGGGGACATTCAAGTGCAAGACTTGTTGAGAATGACAAACATGTGCCAAGAAATTGGAATGGATTTTTACACAATGCGTCAAACAAAGAAAGCTTGTTTAAGCTTTCGGCCTCCATGGTCCCTCCATCAGAAACGGAGATTATAGCCACACACGATATTGCGGTTGTCACAAACGTTGAAAGTACATGCATATGAAAACATCTTACACGCATGTACACATGAAGAAGCTGACACGAGAATGTTTCTTCACATAAGACACGCAGCATCTGTTGGACACAAAGATATCATTGTTAGATCGTCTGATGCTGACGTCGTTGTGCTCGCTGTGCCCTTTTACTTTTACAGCACCTTTAACATTCAGAAACTATGGATAGCAAGGTCATTGAAAGGCAAAGTGGAGTATGAAATGCATGCTTCCCTGGATAATCTGAGTCAATCCCGTCCAAAGGGTCTGCTATACTTTCACGCCTTTACAGGCTGTGACACTGTCTCTGCCTTCAACCAAATCGGGAAACAAACAGCATGGGCTGTAGCAGCAAAATTTCCAGAAATTTGGGAGACATTCTCCATTCTTTCAAATTTTCCATCTGATGTGGACGGAAACATGATGGCTGCGCTTGAGCGATTCACTGTTCTGCTCTACAACAGTTCAAGCACCGGGTCTCGTGTCGCCTCAACAAGACGACGAATGGTTGCACAAGGAAATGCCATTGATAGAATAAGAATACCACCAACGAAGGCAGCTCTCTATCAACATGCAAAAAGGGCTGCTTACCAAGCAGGCCACGTGGCTGCTTACCAAGCAGGCCACGTCTGGGCAGCTTGCATTCTTCGAATACCCGAGAGGGTTGAACCAACTGACTGGGGATGGAAACTTGTTGGTAACTGCTTCGAACCGTATTGGTCTGAGTTGCCCGAGGCATCAAAAGAGTGCCGTGAACTCATCAAATGTAATTGTCGCAAAGGATGCAAGTCAAAGTGTAAATGTCGTAATGCATCACTACCATGTACAGAATTGTGCTTGTGCTCTCGACAATGCTCAGGGCCCTGTGATATTCCAGAGGATATCCAACAATGTGAAACTTCAGAGGACGTTTTAACCGAAACAAATCACGACACAATGCTTCCCACGGCTGAGGACATGGACATTGACATAAACTCCGACCCAACAGATACGACTGCTGAATGTTCAACATGAATACCTATTGACAACTCGAGGTGATCATTGTACAATGTAGTACTTATCCGTGGCATTACAGATGGATTACTTAAAATGATTAATAATATTTTAATCAATTGAATCTTTCAACCAAAAGCACACCAGACCTTTATATACTAATTTATAGGCCTTTTTCTATCTGCACCTTTTAAATGTGTGATTTGTATTATTTCCGCAAAGTACGCGAGTGCGTATACACAAATTTACATGCAGACCTACATGTGCGCCCGCACACACACACACACACACGCATACAAACACACACACACACACACATACACACACATACACACACACGCATACAAACACACACACATACACACACACGCATACAAACACACACACATACACACACACTTGCGCACTAGCACGCGGGTACATGTAAAGTTGCTTATAAATTAATTGTGTATCTACAGGAACAACATACATTTTTCCATGCCAAACTTTATTATCACTAAAATTTCACTTGGCTATCATATATTATAATAATATGTGTGAGGGCGTGTGTGTGTGTGTGTGTGTGTTTGTATGCGTGTGTGTGTGTGTTGATCATTCACAGATTACATATGCACTTGCATTTTTTGTTTGATGGTTGTCCTGCGAAAACCTATACATGTACCGTATGAAAGTGTATTGTAGGTGTTGAATAGAAAAAGCGACCAATTAATTCGGTTATGCCCCTTTATTATATTTTACTATGAAAATATAGTGATTTAACATAGATTATATATCGATTTTAGAGGCTTCAAGACAAAATTCGAATTGGTATTGTAGCTTATTTCATTCCGAGGGGTATTTTCTTGTGATATATATTGGTTTCGTGCATATTAACAAGCTGGCAACGAAGTTTCGCTTATTCCCTAGACTAGGCCTAGAACTAGAAATATAAAGAAAAATTAGACATGCTTTGCCTGAGACAATGAGCCCAACCAGCTTGCCTAGATCTAGCTAGACTTAGCCCATGCCAGAGATGTCTCCTCCTATGCTTCGCTATCACATGCGTGGAAATAAACAAAGCTAAAACAAAACTAAAATGTGTGTTCTTAATCATAACTGAGACAGCATCACACACTTTGGCTTCATGTA
>JBCHJU010159947.1:0-10166 GCA_039654505.1 Plocamopherus imperialis | reverse complement strand
ATTTCCTATTAGCGGTAGTGCTGAGCGAGCCTCGTTACCGCGCTTTCAGAATCTGACAAGCCACCGAGGTGATTCGCAGGGCAATGCATTGTTTCAACGGTGGTCACGTGATCGCTTTCAGCTCTTGTCTATCCATACGCTTTGGTGTGAGTGAAGAATGAGAATGTTTCCCCACTGTTGTAAAGTATTACTTGAGTCTAGATCAAATTATTACAGTGCTCACCGCTTTATAAGAACACCGCTTATAAGAACACATATCGGTTTTATAAGAACGATTTTCTGCCTTGCAGAATACTTTCCTCTATTTATTTCCATCGGTTATAAAAACGCAACATCGGATAAAAGAACACCTGGTGACAGCTGTTTCCTCGGTAAGACCTCTTTCAGTAAAATCAAGTTGTATCAATTTTGCCCCAAAGTTGAAAACTCCTTATAAATGATGGCACCTGAAAGCAAGCACGTGTACGGCATTTTGACACTCTTTTATATACTCTAAGCGATAATGTAGCAGTTTGTCTGTCACCCCCGACCCTAACTCCCACCCTCGCCAGCAAAAGCTAGTGATGACATGAATTCGACACAATTGGCGACTTGTCAATCGGCATCTGTGTCAGGATTCCATGCGTTCTTTGATGAGGACAAAGACATAGCCAGGTAAGGGGAAAAGCAAGAAACGATCGACGAGGCGTATGGCTGGGTCAGATGGACGACTGGTCAGGCAATTCCCTATTGCTTTGTCAATTTCGGGATACGCTTACAAGTGAATTACTTTCTATGCAGTGAAAATGTGTGCACAAGAACCAAATCGGTATTAGTGCCCACCTGTAGTCTTCCTGGCATAATATATGATAGTACAGTCGCTACCGTCACCTCCCCCTCCTCCCCCCCCCCCCCTCGCGGCCTTTCGCCTTCATAGTGCTTGCCACACCCTGTTTCTGTTCCCAGGGTGAACATCGGTTATAAGAACACATCGGATATAAGAACACCTGAGCTCCTGATTTGAGGTGTTCTTATAAGCGGTGAGCACTGTATCATCTAGATAGATCTAGATCTGTACCGGCAAATCGTCCCGAAGTTTGGCATATTGATCTCGGGCATAAAAGCCCTCACGTTTCTCAAGAGGAATGTATGGGTCGTCTGGGTATAATTCTCGGAACTGTGAAAGTAAATTAAACTCAAAATCACATAAAACCATATCCATATCGACGAGAACTCTGAGGGTACTGTCGTAGTAGGCCATTCTTTATTTCTTTCTATTGTTTCTATTCGGTCTTAAAACGTGCGAAATAATTATTTAAAGGTAAAATATATATATTGCCGTGGCAGGGGAAGGAACTCTTATGGCAAAAGGAAACTGCTTGCTGTCTTCATTGTTTTTATGCCTAGACTAGGCTAGTTCCCGAGACAGATCGAGATTTAGCCTGAGCCAGATCTAGATCTATTATCTCTGTAAAAGAGCTTATCATTTTTAGGGAATCACCGGTGAAGAACCCGAAATGACATACTTCCATTAACGATCTAGATCTAAATCTTGTTAGAATTATATATATTAGATAAATGAACTTAAACTTAAAGAATCTTTATATCACTACTGAGTACTCTTCTACTGGAACAAACAAATATTAATATAGATATTTAATATATAGATCTATATCTAGAATATCTAGATTAGATTAGACAGATCATAGAGATACCCCATATAATAAATCTAGAGGCTGCACTGCCATTAGCTAAGCCAAGGGAGCTGTGTACCAATGACCGGCGATCAAATGGCGGCCATATTGCAGTCAAGTGCACCGCTAAAGACGCTAGATATCTAGATATTAAAGCACTAGTTTGCACACTTGCCTATGAAATAACTCTCAGTCTTTAATCTTTTCAAATGAACGTCAATACAGACAGATTGATGTTAAGGTCTAGAGAACAGAAGGAAAGAATAGATCATAATAGATACACGACATGGGTTTAACTTGAAACAGAAACAATAATTGTAACTCATTATCCTCTATATTACCCTAGCCAAGTAGATTACGAGTAGGCCTAGTTATTCATACTACCGGAAATACTAGCGATTGTCTTAATTTGACTGCAAGATGGCGGAAGATTTTGTATCTTGCAGGGGACGTGTCACATTTATTGGGGTATCTCTATGATCTAGAGATCTAGATCTAGTCGCACCTTCAATATAATTCATCGTAGTCTAATTTAGCCTTTACTAGATCTAGTCTAGATCTAGATTGAGATTGGATCTCTTCGAAATCCAGAGTAATTTCAACTTTCTTTGACTGTTCCTGTATCAACAGCATCATCAACAACATGGCGGCTATAGAGCAATATGTGCAAACAGTACACAATCTTTCCTCATCAGGTAGGTGCCTATTGATATTGTTGACTTAGTTTGGTGGTAAATTTATAAGTATCACTCCCGTCTCTAAATGTGTGTTTTTTTTTTATGGCTAAACCATTTTTTGGGTGCTGAGTACGATTTTGGCATTTAAAAGTGTCACAACTAATTTTGCTGTTTAGTGCTAACCGAAAAGTTACATAATATTGCGCAATTATATTATGATATGTTCCGATCACAAGCGCGTTTTTTTCCCGGCATAATCCCCGTGTTTTAGGGCCCTGAGAACGATTTTTTTGTTATTAATATAGGAATTTTTTTGCAAATTTTAGCACAAAAAAATAAAGCAAAAAAGTTATGCCACGTGACGTCTGGGGGAAACCCCCTCACCCTCCATCCCCGTCAGGGTTGAAAATCCCCCTGGAACCCCCTCCCTCCCGAAACAAAAGACAAAATTTAAAAGAATATAAATCACTTTTTCGGTTAGCAAAAAACAGCAAAATTAGCCATTTTTGTGACAGTTTTAAATGCCAAAATCGTAGGCATCCAAAAAAAATGTTGGTTTAGCCATAAAAAAACCCCACTATTAACCCAACAGGAAAGAGAAAGCCTAACCAATGGCAGTGCATCTGACCTAATCCGTCATCCTCTGAATCCGAATCCTTAAGCAAAACACCGTGTAAACGCCAAAAAATCCACTGCACGTTCGAAAGCTTTAATAATCAAAATCATTATAAGAATAGCACAAAGCAGAAAAGTAGATTCTAATAGTTGAAGTATCCATCACCATCACGAGAGCAATGAAAGGCCTGAAAACTGAAAACAAAGAACTGGGAACAATCGTCTCACATTCATTTTTGGTGCAAGATAAAGTGGGCAATTAGTCATTAGTCGGCCCGGGGCAAATGCGTGTAAGGCATGTGACCTGTGTGGTAATCAGCGCAATGGTACACGAAAAAATGGGTAAAGCAGCGAAACGGCAGAACGAAAAAAAAAGTTAGGAAAAAAGAAATTAAATATCTCAATAACTGTTAATTTGCGACGGGTTTAAATAACATATTCTTTCTCAGGGACCTAAATACCTAGGCCTGCTCGATCTGTACTTCTTGTAGCCTAGGAGAGCTTGAAATAGACCATGGCACTGCGGCAATTTGCCGTGGTACCTTTGCAATTTTCCGTAATTTAATGCCCTTAAAATCAAAGGGACAGCCGCGACAATTTTTGCTGTGCCCTATTTTTTTGGAGAAAAAAAAAAAGAATAATAAGAAAAATATGACAAAGACATCAAAAATGGTGGCAACTGGTGACTAGATCTATTTTTTGAATGAACCCAAGTTAACGGTTTTATGCAGGGGGAGGAAGGAAGGGGAGTGGAGTTACAAATGCTGCAGTTCGGTCTCACACCCTGTGCTCTTGTTGCCAGCTCTGACCTTCGACTGATCATAGCCATAGCCTTCGTGAATACTCACGAAGGCTACAACAGACTTATCCAACGAGAAGCGAAATCTTATGAAGGGAGTTGAATGCAGCACAGGCCGCTATTGCGTCGACTCGTCTCGTGCCCCTGTGCCAACCCCCCCCCCTTCCCACACACTTGGCTAACTCTGACTGTTACCGATCGCTGTACGTAGGC
The DNA here is from genome assembly GCA_039654505.1 of Plocamopherus imperialis. Lineage (NCBI taxonomy): Eukaryota > Metazoa > Mollusca > Gastropoda > Nudibranchia > Polyceridae > Plocamopherus > Plocamopherus imperialis. Next base: position 6,189 of record JBCHJU010159947.1, on the reverse strand, counting down.
AGGCTGATGGCCAGTGAAGACTCTCGAGGTGGTGGATTTTGATGTGTGATCCCAATACCTAGGAGGAAAACCGTCTTGCGATGCACACCGCGGCGGTCTTCGGAGTGTACTCAACTTCGATTTTGCAATAATATTTTCAAAATTTGTTTTCACTCTCTATCATGGTCATGACCTCACACTGCTTACCGATTTCCGGAACTTTTCATTTCCTGAACTTTTCAATTGGTCGGAGTCCAGCTCAAATGTCAAACTGGCTCAGCATATTTACATCCTTTGTTTACTGACACGGTTGGGCAGAAACGATATTTGACCATGCATTTCATTGGGTTGTAGTGTATTTATTGAGGCCTTCAATAATTGGCCTGTTGATGCTGTGTGCTATAAAAATCTACATTTTCGTGCGCTGAGATTCTGATGACAAAGGTTGATGTCTGACATTGACTTCATAAAACAAACTGCATTTCAATAAATACTCAATAGAAATTGTTGGCATTGAAGTAGCAATTGCTCTCATTAGTGAGCAGAAAATTACCGTAAATGTTATATATATGTAAGAAAGGTAAGGTACAACTTATTATTATTGCTTTCTTGACAGTACAAATCATGTGTCCACTTTTAATAAGCAAAAATCAGGGTGAACTGAAATAGAAAAAAGTAATTTCTGATTTGAACAAAACAAGACTCATTTGATTCCTTTTGCTCTCATGCTCATTTTCATCACATTTCTTTCACGCAATAGTCGAACCCGTTCACAGATTTTTCAAACTATTTGCTTGCTGCTAAAGCTGTGTGAGCAATTTTCTCTGTCTTACTGATCAGTTTGAAAAGCCCTTTAGGCCTGTCAGAAGACTTTAAAAAAGCCCAGGCCGTGTTTATGTTCTGTATCCACCTGCATCAGTGGTTTATAAAGCCCACTAAGCCACTAATACTAATGCATGTACTAGCCGGTGATTAAAATGAGTCCACGTAGTATTGATGTGTAGTATACGCCTGCATCAATTGTCTCAAAAGCCCACTAGCCAGTGACTAACAATAGCCCATACGATGCTGACGTTTTCCTGTAATTGTGTACTTAACGCTACACGGCGGGAGTAACACAGTAGGCCTTTGTTAATTGTTAGTAGATATAGTGGAGCACGGATATGTAACGAACAAGCCCGGGCAATAGAAAAAGTTCTTTATATCAGTAGTTCGTTATTTCAGTCGTACATACACTTAAGTGTATTTTGCCTTTATACTGCTTATACCTCACTCATAGGGTTAGCATACTACACGTTACGTTTGGCCTTTTGTTCAGTACAGAGGAGACAAGAAAGTAAAAACTTAATGCTTTGACTCTGACGGAAGTATTCACTTATAATTATAAAATTATAAAACCCTATCACTATCAATTTTTACTATCATGAAATAGTGCACGGCGGCTTGGCCTGACATCGGGCAACTGTATGTTCATTCCTCAAGATTCGTTCCGCTGTAATGTAGTAATACATATGTACATCGTAGTAATAGGCCGATACGGTGGGCCTGTCATAACCTTCGAGACGAAACACTGGCCATGCGATACTATGCCGGTGCTAATGAGGTCAAAGCATGTCTAACAAAAGAGACGCGAGGCACATTTCATACCCAAACGCTAAAATACCCTTCAACAATAGATGCCCTTCACCCGGCTAGTCGTCCTGACGGCCATTGACGTACATTGTAATTCTGACTGACAGCAATGGAAATGAAAGTCTCACTCAGCCAATGCTGTGTCAAAGCCACATGGCCGTCACTCACGTAATTGTTTCTCTATACATGTAGTCTGTGAGATGAGGGCGTAAAGCCGAGGTACAGATTCCCTCTTTCCCTGTCTTTGGTTGGTCAACATTTTCTAGCATAGTGTGAGACTGGGCGTGGCCTAGGAGCCGCCCGAGAAACTAACACATGCCCCATCGTTGGCAAACATCATATTGCTAGATCTAACCGCTGAATGGTTTCACAGATTAACAAAGGGTGAAGGTGTTGTATTGTACTGTGTGAGTAGCTTCGAGAAATGATGAAGTAATGCTAGATCTGGAGACTGCGTGAGGGACGCCCGCAGGTAAAGCTGCAAATAATATCAAGCCCCTACCCGTAAGATAAGGGGATGGCATAACAAAGGAAAGATCCAAATCCATTAAATGTATCTAGGTAGGGTGGTATGGTATAAGTGTAAGCCCCAGGCAAGACTCGAAAGGCAGTTGCACAACGTTGAGTTCGGTCATAGTCATCGAAATGGACTGGTTCGTTATTTCAGTCGTAAATAAGAAGGAAATAAAGACGTCGGGCAATAAAATGCGTTCGTTACAGCCGTCGCTACATGTGTCAAAATTTTATTGACACAAAGAGGAAAAAGAAGGGGCAACAAAATTGGTTCTTTATTTCCGTCAATTTGTTTAAAGCGTGTTCTTTATAAGTGTGCTCCACTGTATATATAAATGAAACGCATAAAAAAAAATTAATAAGGCAACAAATGGTTTCTGTGTTATCAACCTAGACTATCAACAAAATTCTTAAGCTGCTCCCAGTCAATAACAATTTTTGATTCCAAACGAATCAGATGAGACATTAAATTCTCAATGGTAGCTTCTTTAACCACCCTTTGTCTCCATTTGACAAGTAAATGAATTATTCTCAAAGTGTCATCCGAGGTTCTTCCCTTTTCCTTGTCAACTTCTATATGGCTACATCCCAGACCATACATTAGGAGTTCCCACTGTTGACCAATACAAGCAGCGATTATACTAGCATCCGAGTCCAGTACTATATGGCTTTTGGCGGTCTGTGGCACATTGTCAAACCATGCGTCTGAAAGAAAGAAAAGGTAAAATAAGAATTGGAGTCATTAACTGTGTCTTCAACTAAATATAATATGGAGTTGGTCAGGTGCAAAAAAAAACAAACCCCGATTCACAAAAACATGAAACGAAAAAAAAAAATTACAGATGGAAAAATCTGTGACAGTTTACCTCACAATCAATGTCTGTTATTAAAAGAAATATCAAAAGGCAAATGCAGCAGTATTGAGTAACGGGTCAAAGGTTTTGACTCTCCAAGGTGCATCATGGAAATCATGATGATGATACAATGATAGAATTAAGCAAATAACTTCAAAAGCTATCCAGCACTATTATATATGACAGAAAATTTCTACACTTACACTTCAAACACATCAATACCAGTGAAGAAGTTACCGCCTATTAGTCCATTCTGCCTAATTGTCCGTATTTTGTTTTTTACTAAATAAAAAATCTCTCTAATAGGCTGCTCGAAAATCCAAAGTTTCAGCTAATACATGTAGTCCACTTTTATTCATACAAAGAATATCTACTGACAACTATTTTACCCATTGAATAATAGGCTGAATGGGCCCAAAGACAAGGTGTGAATGACCTATTATCTTCGTCCCGCCATAAAACAACATACAACTGTCTGGTATAGGCATGGTGATGAGTACACATGTAATAAGATGTCATCACAAACACACTCTATGTCCTTCATGGTCCAAGTAGACTATCTTTCACTCATGCCTCTGGTTGTCCAGACCTGGCTTTATGCAATGACAGGACAATGTTCTAGTAGGGTCATTCTCGCTTCTTCTTATCTCCTTTATCAGAAGGTGCTAATTACACATCACATTATGTACCCTTTGGCATTTGAATCTAGATATTTCAGATTGCCTCAACAACGAAATAAATAAATAAATAAACACAGTGTATCCTGGTGGACAAAGGTCAGGCTGTTCTGTGATAAGGGGAGATAATCAAATAAATTTTGTCACCACACAACATTCTTTGTATGGTCAGCTGATCGGTAACCAGCGAATAGTCAAGACTGGCTAATAGTCCGCTGTTACTGCTTCCTGCAGTCTGTACTAAATAGGCGGTAACTACTGCATCAGACTGAATTGGAATTAAAACAGAATATAGAAGCTCTAGAGAGCTCCATTACTATTATTAATCTAATAATGCCTTCTGTATTACTATTTTATTATGTTGACATTGTCTGTGTCAGAGATCGGGGGAAAGCATAATATATGATGACCCGGAGGAGGCCAAATCAACGATTCTATTCTACATCTTAACTGAAACTTTGATAAAAATGCTAATGAAATGCATGCAAAAAAGAGTAAAAATTTTGGCCAAAGGTATAGAGAAACGATTAACATTTCAATGATCAGTAAAATATTATACAAGTACATTTTTCATGTAGATTGGTCTCAGGTTTTATATGTATGCCTATGTGCAAAATCATGACCATGACAATCTCTCTGTATATATATATATACCAGTTCTAGATTCGCTTCGATTGACGCTCATTAGGCCTAGCTATGCGACAGGGTGAGTCAGTTTTCAAGGCGTGTAGGCCTAGATCTAGTTGTGGAGTGTAGGCTTGCCCTATCGTGCCACTTGTTCAAAGACCGTGTGCCCTCTTTTGCCTGCCCCCCCCCCCCCCCCCTGTCTAATCTGAACCTCCTCCCTCCCCCATCCCCTTTTCCAATGATAATTTTATACATTGTATAAGCCAAACTACTAGATCTAGGTCTATGGATAGTATTGCTGCATGGTATTAGTGCCGCAGATGGTGTCGCAAGTCCAACAAATCGGGAAAAAAAAGCTAGGTACACTGAGAATTTGGTCATGGTAACTTGAGTCGGCATGTCATCTTAACTGAGGTTTTCTAACAAAGAAAAAGAGGAAAGTTGGTCATGCTAACTGAGGTTGTGTTAAGCGGAGTGCACTGTATATTATAACTTATTTCATCAATCTTATGAAACTTTGTAGTATTTACTTACAAGGTGTTTGTTCAGGAGCCAAACCAACAAGAGGAGTCTCAATAATCTTGTCAAACACGTGTTTATAATCTCTTTTTAGAGAATTCATAAACTCTGTGAATGAATTGCCTGGTCCAGATGCCAGGATCATCTTCAATAAAATATCATTTGCCTTATCTCTTCGATTTGTATTGTCTATCTCATCCTTGTCATCCAACAAAAGAACTTTTTTTGAAAACAGATATGATGTAAGGTCCTTGGCATTGATCTGATCTTTTATATATTCATAATGTACAGTGATTCTGTGTTCATCTTCTGGCTTGAGCCTTCCCTTTTCCACAGGCATTTTTCTTGGAATTTCTCACACAACTAGTGAAAGTGGAAAAAAAAAAGACAACATCCATCAAATATTTTCTAGACATTAATAGACACTTGACAATGTTATAATTTAAATATTGCAAAAAATGTACATGCACTCCTGTTATTTAAAAGACAAATTATAGAAATTCTGTTTGCCTCGTTCACATATTATAACATTAATCCACAAAACAACAAAAATAAAGACATGTTTAGGGCTGACATTTATGACGTATTGCTCCATAGCAAATACCAGCAAGAGTAAGTTACAAAGAGAGATTGTCTCTCGACTAAAATCAATAGTTATATATATTGACAATCGGGAAAAAGCTGACACTATAATCCTGCAAGACACTGTTTAAGGTGGAACAAGTAACACAGATGGTAAGAAATCAAAAATGGGACTCAAATACTTAAAGGAGCATAACTTTTTAAGACCAGAAAGGTGTTTGTCTTGACTGACAAAGTTCTGCATGATAATTCTTACGATGCGATTCGATTGGTATATGTTACCTGTAACCGCTTAACTCAATGTTGGTTAGGGAGAGAAAAAATATCAAGATATCCGTTGTTCAAGTTAACTGTTGAACGGGATTTTAAGGGGATATAATGCAATGTAATAAATCTTGACAACGAAGTCATTAATTTCAGTTATGGGCCGGCCAGGTGTTCCTTTGGAAAAAATGGCTGGACCTACATGAAGCCAAAGTGTGTGATGCCTTCTCAGTTACAATGAAGAACACACATTTTAGTTTTGTTTTTTGTTCCATGAAGCACGGCATGTAAAAGCGAAGCATAGGCGGAGACATCTCTGGCATAGGCGAAGTCTAGCTAGATCTAGGCAAGCTGGTTGGTCTCAGAGCCTCAGGTAAAGCATATTTAATTTTTCTTTCCATTACTAGGCCAGTTGGTTGGTGTCATTTGGTACACATCCATGTATGATGATTCTGCACATAGGCATAGTGTCGTCACCAATCCAAACCCCTTCTGCCCCCCCCCCTCTCTCTCTCTCTCTCTCTCTCTCTCTCTCTCTCTCT
>JBCHJU010159836.1:0-10167 GCA_039654505.1 Plocamopherus imperialis | reverse complement strand
CCCCCCCCCCCCCCCCCCCCCCCCCCCCCCCCCCCCCCCCCCCCCCCCCCCCCCTCCCCCCCCCCCCCCTCCCCCCCACCACCACTGTTTTTGTTGTTTTTTTTTTAAGATTTTTTTTATGGATTGGAAAATAGCTTGTTTCTCTGATTTATTTATTTTTCTTAATTTCGCTTTTTGTTTTCACAGAACAATATATTTGTCATGTTTACGTCAGAAGTGATAACTTATCAGGAGTGGTAGTAGCTGATAATGAATATCCACAAAGAGTTGCTCATACCCTTATCAATCGGGTAAATATATATTTTTTTCCTCTGTGTCATCCCTACTATAATATGGTTGGTTGGTTTGGTGCCAGGCCTGATCCAGGCATCAGCGATCATGCGTCTGCAAGCCATTCTATTGTATATTATATATTGAATTATTATTATATATTGTATATTGTATACTACAATATATGTTTGGTCATGGCACTTGTTTGAAGTTGAATTTTCTTTGTAATTCTTATGGAAAATTGTTCTGGTCGTCACCCTATTTTTATTCACAATGTTTTAGAATCATGACAACAAATAGTATGATACGTGTATGTATAAACATACTAGCCAAGTTGTTAACAGCAAAGACATAGAAAGTTTATATTCATGCATAGACAGATAATAGCCAAATGAAATATATACTGGTATGTTGTCAGTTTAGCTCACTTAGGTTTAATCTCGCATATGTGACAGAAAGCTCAATTTGTCACCAGTGACATCAACGTTGTGATCCAATATCTCCATTAGTTTGCCGCAAAGGCTGTGTAAAACGTCATGATATGCATCATTTGTATCGTTTGTTATCGCCCAAGAATGAATAATATCGGTGGTTGTTTGTTGGAAATGATACTCTTCTGTCTATTTTTATACGGAGCCAGTACTGATTTTTCACTAATTCAATTTATTTTGAGGTTTTCAAAGAAGCTAGTGATGATTCTAGAAAAAAATTTGACTATTGTGATTCAAAGGCCCGGATTACAACATAACTTAATATAAGTGATTTGGCGATAGTCCATGGTTAGACAATGATCACACCATCAAAGGGGCTGCATTTCATGAAAAGAGGGAGTTATTTCCCATATCAAATTGTCCTGTTGAGAAAGCAAAACACAAGGACTCTGGCTGACGACCAAGCAAAACAAAATAGATAATCATTTCCTCAGTGCTGACCAACCAGAGGAATGGCTGTATTATCACGTAGGCTTGCTTCAACATGCAACATGTCAATTGCAATACTGATGGGTCCAGGGAGTGGTCACTTAAATGCTGCGATGGAATATGATTGGCCAACAACCAGGTCATGGCGTACGTTAAGGCAGTGCATTGCATGCATGAGAGCCGTCATGCCTTGTAGCAGTTTTTGACACCTTAGCTCTGTATTCGCACCTTTCCCTGTGCTATGCACCATGGAGCACAATAGTCTATTCATATATGCGAAATTGGGTTCTTTATGGACCTTGAATGAATGTAAATGTTGATGGCTGAACCATTTTTCCGGAATCAAAACGTCCAATCAGCCAAAATCTTGATAATTAAAATACCGTTTTAGTGAGAAAATGGCCATGAAGGCGATCCAATTAGGCCGTAACTACTGTATTTACTGTATTCAAGGGGGCACAATTAGGCCGTAACTACTGTATTCAAGGGGGCACAATTAGGCCGTAACTACTGTATTCAATGGGGCACGCGGCTAAGCTTTCAGTGATTTTGGACCAAATTTTCAAAAATGTTTTGGTTCCAAATGAATCTTTAGTATCTAATCTTTAATTAGCAGGCATTCAAAAGCCGTAATTTTCATTCTAAATGCAAAAAATATGTCTTCAAAAGGTCCGGACCATACCAAAATTTACGATAAAATTGAAGAAATGGCACAGGTTTAGCCATAGCAACAGACTGGTTTATCATCAAAATCTGTCATGTTTTGTATCAGCCAAATGGGCAATTCATGCTCTTTACAAAAAGTCACGAATCACGCATTTCCATTGGAGGATAATGAATCAATGAGCAAATTGGTCTCTGAGTACCTGTGAATCAGTTTTTCAGGATTTTCTTGAAAACTCGTTTTACACTACCTTGTACCACACCAGTTCCAAAATCTCAAAAAGTATTCAATCTAGAGCTTTGAAATTTGGCATGTTGATAGGCTATAAACTTTTTCAGTCTGGATACTTGTTGACTTTTTAACAAAAGTTTTAATTAACAAACATGTTTATAAAATTTTTGGAACAGAATTTTCCAAATTTGTAGAAAATCAAAAAATTAAGTCAAAACAAAATCAATTAGCCTATTACCCCTATCTATGTTTAAACTAACTATATTAAGTGAAAAAATTTGTAAATCTTTTTTGATATTGAAGATTTTGGAACTCTCCGAATGTTTGTTTATTTATTTTCAAGATGGCCGCCGTTACCATGGCAACCAACAATTTTTTCAACCTTTTAATACTTTAATATCTCTTTCTACGACACATCTACCTTGTGTGCAAATTTGGTGTCTCTAGATAAAGTATTAACAAAATAGCTTTTGGGACCCGCGTGCCCCCTTAAGTATTTTCATTTTATATAGATCTTTACCATCAGGATAAATTCTTGGTCAAACATTTTATTCTGCTATTACTATAATTTCATCTTTTTTAGCTGATAATCAGGTTACACAACCTCATTGCAGATGTATTGAAGTACCCTAATTTGCAAATCTTGAATGAACACAGTCTTTCCACACAAAGGAAAAATAGACTCCAATTGAGAGGCTTTTATTGAAGGAGGCCCAGACTGACAATATAAAAAATCATAAGAGAGTGACTGCATGGGGTATTAAACTCATAATCATGGTACCTTTTTAATTCAACCATCTCACAATCTACAGTCTACATACAAGTTACATACAAATTCACTCATTGGTATCATGTTATGATGAAAATTTTTAACATACATGAATTTCTTTTTTTTTCTTTTTTTTTTTAAAGATCCTTGATGAATTTACGGAGAAATGTCCGAAATCACAATGGTCATCAGTTCAAGAAGGGTAAGTCATTTGTTGAAATAGTTTTTTTTTATATTTTGTAAAAGTTTGATTTAAAAAAAAAGTATTATTTATGCATTTTTACTGTTTTTAATGTTGATAAAAGATAATATCACTACCTTTTGTTACATGTAGATATATTTGAATACTTGCTTTGTTTGTCTAATAAAATACTATTTACTTAATAATTTCAAGGAGTCCATAAGTTTGAATGTTCCTGATTGAGAGTTCTCTTGAATTAAGCAAGGATGGCACTCTCGGACTGCTATTGCATCCAATCCTATTTACTCATTGAATAATATCTGTAACCAGGTTGTTTTATTGTTTATATTGAGAATGCTGATTACTGAGAAATTATAACAAGTCCTCAATGCTTTGACACCTTGTAAAGTCCTCAATGCTTTTGACACCTTGTGTTTGTTGAGATCTTTTACATGAATAATTCCATTTCGTTTTTGTTTTTTGTTTTTTAATGATATTCAGTCAAGCATCATATCCAGAACTTGAAAGTCATCTCACAAAGTATCAGGTATTTTTGCTTTACTGTTTTCTTTTTCTTTTTTTTTTTCTTTAGATGTTATGATATAATAGCAGGATATACACAATAAAGAATAGTTGGAGAGGTGATCATGTTTCCCTAATTTAAAGAGAACAAATGGATCTAATGAGAATTTACTGTCTTGTAGATATTGGACTCTGAGCAAATCAAATCTAGATATCTGTTTTGTTTTTGTTTTTATTTCATATTTTATTTATTATTATGTGGCATAAATTAGGTTTTATCTCTTTTTAGCTTAACTATGTAAATTAAAGTAGAACAATAAAGAAATGTAAAGTACAGATATTTTCCTTTCATATCTTTTTATTAAAAACTTTCTTCCATATTTAATATTCTCCTAGAATCCAAGAGAAGCTGATGCAATGACGAAAATTCAGAGTGAATTAGATGAGACAAAAATCATATTAGTAAGTCTTGAAGTTGTGGATGTTTAAGAAAAGAATATCATTGCTGGTAGTATGTCAGTTGAGGCAGCAGCCTTATAGGGGGAATACATTTCTTTAGCCTTACATAGAAGAAACTTTTTGACTCAAAGTGTTTATTTGACGATACTGTAATGCTACCAGAGCTCATCATTTGTTTTGGTCTTATTTTTCTTGTCTGTGGAATAAATCATAGTTTGAACAATGTTGTATTTTAACTCCCGTCATTATAAATGCTGCTTTTGTTTTCTTTAAATAAACATGAAATTACCTTGAAAGTAATGAAGAAGTATGATTTTGCTCAAAGCATTTATGAGGTTTTGAAATTAAAAAAATGTCTGTTATTTGTAGTACCCAGTTTTCTCTATGCTTAGTGTTGTGTGACTACTGCAATACTTCTCAAATCAATACATGCTTTACTTAAGTCCAATGTTGAAAGAAGAATAGATTTTCTTCTGTGTTTTAATTGTTATATTCTTTAACATTTGTAGCACAACACTATAGAGAGTGTTCTTCAGCGCGGTGAAAAATTGGATGATTTGGTTGACAAATCAGAAGGGCTGAGTGCACAGTCAAAGACTTTTTATAAAACGGTGAGATTTTACAGGGTTTTTTTTTTTTAAGCTTTCAATCTTTACCTCTGAATGTGGGTGGGATTTTTATTTTTCATTAATAGTCTGGAGCCTTGTAAATTTCAAATTCAAATTGTTTAAATGCTAAAAGCATTTACTGCCCATCTGGGATACTTGATGGCAGGACATTGAAGTCTTGGGTTGTTTTTTGGGGAAAAGCTGAATTTATAGGAGCTGATTTCATGTATCCTTCAAGAACGGATCTACCACTAGAACTAGTGCCTTTTAATTTCTCTGATATAGCAGCACCAAGAAAAAAGTCCCTTTTGTGCCATTATATCAGAGGTTTACTGTTCTTTCAAGGAAACAGTGTTACAACTTCCTCCCGGAACTAGCAGGACAATACTAAGTAGGATGGGAATTTAACATAATCAAAACATATGAGGGAGTCTTTACCCCAAATCATATATTTGAACAAATATGGACAAAGAAAAATCTCAGAAACCATTTACATCATCAAATTCTAAAAGCATGACCACCCACACATCTTGTTCCATTCATGCGTATTAGTGCTACGCTTTTCTATGGCAAATACATGCACATACAATTTCTCGTGCATCTACTGATTCATTGTAAATGATTGTATCATTGTATTGTACTAGTGCTATAGTCTTGAACTTCATTTTATTCACATTCATGTTTTGTTTGTTTTATATTTTTCACAGGCAAAAAAGACAAATCAGTGCTGTACCATTCTGTGAGAACCAGTGTGAAATTTTAACCTTTTTTTTGTTTGTTGTTTTGTTTTATTTCTATTTGGTGTATATAAGTTGTTTGTTTTGTTGGGATTTTTTTTGTTTTGTTTTTTTTTTTCTCCTTCTTTGAAATTTTTTTTTTTGTTTGTTTTTTTGTGGGTTTTTTCTCCTTTTTTGAAATGTGCTTTGTAATATGTTATGATTTGAACCAAAGTATTTTGTGTTCTACCAGAAGTGACTATCGCTATTTCATTCAATGATATATTGCTACTTTTTTTTTTTTTTTTAATTTATAAATGTGTAAGAAATCTGGAGATGGAATTTCTTGTTTATACTTGCATGAAAAATTATGAATTTGATGTAATAAAACAAAGAAGACAGAAGAAAATATCTGTACTCATTTGTTCTGTGAGGAAAAAAACACAAACCCAGAATGTCGGAAAAAAGTATCCTATTTTGCACTTATCCTTTAATAATTTTGTTCAATTGTATACTGTGTGATCTTTGTGTCTTGTTTGCAGTATCGAGGGTGTAGACATGGAACATAGGCTTTTTTCAAGCCTCATGTTCAGTTATTGTTTTTAATGCTTTATTATAATTATGTTTTGTTTTGTTGTTGGTGTGCATGTTTTATGTTTTGTTTTTAAATTATGAGGAGGGTTGCCAGTGAAGAATATGATTAACATTTTTTATGAAGACGACACACCAAATCGATTTGATAAATGCAGACTTCTATCTTTCAAGAATAATATAATACAGTACAGTTGCTCTAAGAACTCAGTGTCGGGGAGACAGAAGAAACGGGTTCTCAACCGGACTCTAATATTTTGCTTCCAGGTGCATGCATTTTGTTAGGTAGGCTAGTCCTTTGGCCACAACAGCTGGATGTGGTGATTCTCATATTGAAAACGTCCTGTGATTGGTCGATTTTCAATCTTTCAGAAAGGGGGAAACATGAGAAACAAAAGCTTGGCTGAGAGATTTCACAACAGTGAATAGGCTAGGAGGGGAATAGGAGGTCTCAACGGTCTTCGATGTTGCAAAGCAAGGCGTGCAATGCCTTCCCCTCGTAGTCGCTCAGCTTCTTCCTAAACCCTGACACATGCCTACCTAACACGTTTGTCATCTGTCCCGCTGGAGGCGGAGGGGCACGATCGGTTTTTATCACTTGTTGTGGTCAAACAATGGACAAGATGGGTTGCGCAACCTCCACTTTTCTGACTGTCAGTAGGCTGAAGAGTCTATCGCACCTGAGTGACGTGTTTATGACACCTATGGATGTCTTGACCCGAGCCATAGTCTTCTCGCACGTCTGTCTGTCATTGACTTGCAATTTTTCACATTATCGGCAATTGTGTGGATCAAAGTATATGATTTTATTTAACCCACCTCGAATGAGACGGGGTTCTAAGGCAGACCACACCACAACTACCGGGTTTCGAAAGTGATAGTTTTATATAGGGAAAATTTGGTTGCACGGAAACAGCGGGTTCTTTGAGCAAATCTACTGTTCTATCGTACTTTTCTACAAAAAGTAAAAGGATACTTTTCTCAGAGCAATATGTTTAAATAAGAGGAGATTGTCATCGTTCTTTTGTTGTCGAATTCCTCCATGATAACCATTTCATGGCCAAACCCTTTAATCATTTAATTTTCTATTTTGATTTTTGTCCTTGCAAGTTTTGTCCTGTCCTGACAGCTTTGAATCCTACAAATATGGCATTGGTGAAAGTCATTTCTGACCTCCAGGTTTTGGAGGAATTAATATTCCTTAGTGGCTTCTACTTCTAACATTAGATGGCCATTTGTGTTTAACGGGTGAGACAAATTATTGTTCACCGATATACTATGAAGGGGTCCATTTTTCAACTATTTCGACTTTTGTCTTAAGAGCTTCCTTTGAGAAATCTTGCCAGTCCCAAGCAAGCTGTATTATTCTCTATTAAAATGGGCTGTTTTATTTACATACTTCAATCTCAGTAGTGTTATTGTATTTCCAGTTTTAAACATAAAGTTAAGAGAAGAATAGTTTGTTTGTGGAAACTGGCATTAGTTGCTTTGTAAAATTGCATTAGGTAGCCCTGTTATTGAACTTTCTTATCACCAGTCAAAATCTTGTTGTGCTCTGCCTAGAAGAACAATAAGTAAAATGTTCAATGTAAACAGATCCAGTCTTTCACTTTGAGTATTTTACTCACTCATCCATCGTTCTGGTTTTCCTTGGAGAAGTAAATAAGTGAAGATGAAAAGCGTGATTTGTTGAGCTGGAGTACTGGACTAAAAGTTTATTTTATTTTACTAGCACCGTTGGTATACCTGGATATTTTGTATATGTTGAATAAGCAAGTTTGTTATTTAGTGCTTACTCTGTTTTCAACCTCTTGATATTAGTTCTTACTGTTTCCCACCTCGTGAGGTTATGAAAAGTGATTAGAAACACATTTTTTTCTTTATTTGCGTTCGGTTTTTATATACTGTTCATGCTGATCATGTCACTCAGATTTTTTTGTTTTATAAATCGTTCGTTCATTTCTCTCTCAATACTTAAGTACGATTTCTCTTTAGTTTTTATGTCTTGTTACAATGAAAGAGAAATTCGGGAAAGTTTTACAGGTCTATTTTAAGGCACATGTATATAAATATAATATATAGATCTTTATTTTTTCTTTTCTTTTCATTTTCATTCCACTTGTTATATCTGGAAAAATATTTATTCATTATTGCAGTACAGGTCCTCTTTTTTTTTTTTTTTTTTTTTTTTTTTTTTTTTCTTTACATTTCCTTCCTGAATTAAATTGTATTATATTTATAGCGCCTTTCAAAGAGGCCTGGAAGGGCTTTGACTTCATTTCATGTGGAAAAGTAAAGGGACGAAATTATGAACTTTCTCAGGAATTGTCAACTCACCTTTTAAAGTACAGTACAGCTGTGTATTGATTTTGTTATTAGTTTATTTATCTTTCCAGTTTTATTTTTTTTTATTTTTTTTTTTAGTTAGTGTAGCATAAAAACCACATCCAACCATGATATTTGTGGAAGGGTCGATTGACAGTCAATGAATTGTGTTTAATATTGTCATGATTGAAAGAAAAATGCCAGAATACAAGAGATTACTATGAATTTATTATACTAATGTGTAGACATATTCTTTCATGTCCATCTAGTTTTTGTCTGTTTCCTGTGTTGCATTGATATCGCACAAAGTTACATTATTTTCTTTTTAGGGTGCGGCGTTTTGTTATTGTCCTCATCCACTCATATAAATTTATAAGTTTTCATGATACACAGTAGTTACCGCCTAATTGGACGGTGGTCCGGAAGCACCAAAAACATCCAGGTTAGCGAAATGTCGAGTTATCCAAAATTACAGGATGAGAGGGGCGATAGTCCATGGTTGAACAATCTTCACACCATCAAACGGGGGTTGCATTTCATCAAAAGAGGGAGTTACATTCCCATGTCAAATTGTCTTGTCAAGCCAACAAAGCACTACGATCAAGGAAAATGAAACGGAGAAACATTGTCCTAGTGTGCTGACCAATCAGAGGGATGGCTGTATTAAGTAGGCTTGGTCTAAATATGACTAGTAGGCTACTAGTCAAAGCCAAGACCAATTGGTTTGGGGGGGGGGGGTGTCACTTAATACTTGGATGAGATCTGATTGGCCAACAACCATGTAATGGCATTGGCCTAGGCAGTGTGTTATATACTTCAGAGTCGCCATGCCCTGTAGCAGTTTTTGACACATTTACTCTGTATTCACATCTGGACCAGTACCCGTAATTAAACCCTTGCCAGACTCCCTTTCCCTAGGCTAAGCGCCCTGGAGAACAAAAACCCATTCATACACAAACTTGGATTCTTTATGGCCTTTGAAAGTTGATGGTCAAATCATTTTTCCCAAACCTAAACGTCCAATGAGCTGAAATTTTGGTTTTGGACCGTCCATTTAGAATTTAGAGGGGTGATTTTGATATTTAAAAAACCCATTTCACTGAGAAAACGCCCAAGAATGCGAAACGTCGATCTAGCCGGAGTCCAATTAGGCGGTAACTACTATATTTTCATTAGTGATTTTCATAACTCTGTTTTTTTGTTGAGAGAATCAAAAGTGTAACATGCAACACATATAAGAATAAATACGTGGGAGTATATATATATGTAGGTACAGTATTTGATATTTCAATTGCAAAATGCAGCTAGTTGTGCGGAGAGGAGGGTGAGGGGAGGGAGTAGTTTTTTTTAGAATGCCAGACAGCAAGAGTTCTTATATTATATATTTTAGAAATGTTAATATTGTTAATGTTCAAGTTAGAAATACCTAGTACGTGATTTCAACAAAAAAAGACAAAGAAAATTACTTGTGGGGAATTCAAATTGTTTTAGAGAACATGGGGAGCTAGAGAAAGGTAAATTAGAGGTGTTGTCCTGCTTTCTATTTCTTATAATTAATCACTATGTCTGTCTTACACATACTGGGTGAGAGGGTCAATATGAAAAAGGTCCTTTGGTTGCATTTACCACACTCTTGTCTTGAAGCACAATGTACTCACTTGTTTCCAAACATCACTTAGCTGTGGTGATACCTCAAAAGAATGTGTGCCATTCAGAGATTCTGCTGCCCTCTTTGTATGCCTTGACCGAAATGATTTGATTTAGAGTATCTATACATCTGTGTGAGAGGAATGAGAATGTGTGTATGTATGTATCATAATGTATGACTGTATGTATCGGAGACGGACAATAAACTAGGAGGTCCCATGTGCCTTTGCGCATGTAAAAGAACCCTCGGTGATTAAAATCGAA
>JBCHJU010159835.1:0-16109 GCA_039654505.1 Plocamopherus imperialis | reverse complement strand
AGAGAGAGAGAGAGAGAGAGACAGACAGAGAGAGAGAGAGAGAGAGACGGGGTGGGGGGGATTATGTCATCATCACTTTGTTACCATGTCACGATCAACGCATTATCATGGAACCTTCGACACTTTTTCTGAACTCCAGTTAATTTTTAGTGTGATAGTGATGGACATCTATTTTACATGATTACATTTTTGATGATAGTCATATGACTATTTAGTTAATTGTAAGAATCAAATGCATCTTTTATCAATGATTTGTGTCACTAGCAACACTTAGTCATGTGACGATCGACAAACTTTTCCTGTACATGTATTTTATTGTGTGTGTGTGTGTGTTTGTGTGTGTGTGTGTGTGTGTGTGTGTTTCAATGCCATTCTTTTCTTCCCTAAATCCATGTTGAAATGTTCGGAATGTAATTTTTTTCAAAATGTTTTTTTTGCTGTGAATTATGTGTGTAGCTAAACATTTTTAGAAGATGAGAATTTCTTGGTTTGTTTACTCAAGACGAATAGGCTGATGGAATTCATTTTTAAAGTATTGTTTTTTCTATCGTTTATCACTATCAACAGCCAAATTTTAACAAACCACAAAAAAAAGAGAAACAACAACAAAAGATAAAAACAAGACAAAAAAAAAAAAATCTCATTTGCAAAATGTTCCCTTTAAACACTTATTAATCTAAGATTCACACTTCACACACACAGCAACACACCCATACACTCACAAAGCAGGCATGACCTGTTCAATTAAAGGGAAGAAAAAAAAAAAGCAACAAGCAATTTTATTACAAAGTTGTAATAATTTTATTGTTATCATCAATTTCAATGTATTTTACACTCGTCCATAACCTGAAAATAAACTGAATGCTAAGTTCGAGTTGTGAATTAAAATTTGAAGATAAGATTAAAAACATGGCTGTCCAGCGCATTCAATATTCTGTAGTTAATCATTCTGATAAGAGAGTAAAAATGTTTCAAAATATTGGGAAAATAAAAAAAGAAAAAAAAAAAAACAAAAAAAAACCCATTATCTATTATTATTATTATTATTGAGAAGATCAGTTTTGAGTAAAATTGAAATGTAAGTCATTCAAATTGTAAATTCATGGATGAAATATAATTTTGTTCACTTTATAAAAGCATGATTAATTAAAATGATGAGATATCAGTTGTGGCAATGTAAAAATTAAAGAGGAAAAAAAAAAAAGCAATCAATTGAGCCATGGATTTTTTTTTTAGTTTTTTTGTTTTTTATTTAATTTTGTCCAGTATGTTACATTGTTAAAAATATGAGACTTCAAAGAAAAAGAGGGACAGTGAGAGAAGAAAAGGTAAAAACCCTGGTGGTATGAAGGAGGGAAGGGGGTCGGCGGGGTGGGCCCAAAAGCCTCTATGCTATGCAGAGCAACCAATCCTGGAAGGACACAGGAAGGACCACGTGCCCATGGAATGAGTGGCCATTTATTTAACAAGAGTAAATGAGGAGTAAATGAGGACTAAATGAACTGCTTGCTCAGACAAAACCCTCTAGGCCTTCACTGGCTTACTCGTTTCATGCCCTTGTCTGGCAGCGGCAAACGAGTAAATACTGTAAAGATACTGTATAGTCAAGGGAAAGCTGAATCTGGCTCCCTGCTCTCTAATCATTCCTGTGAGTGATACAATGAGTTTGTGTGCATGTCAGTGTAGGTGTATGTGTATGAGAGAAAGAAAAAAAAAAGAGAAAAAAAAGAAAGAAAGAAAAGAAAGATTCTTACTAAGGCAGAAAGATTTAAAAAAAAAAAAAATCAATCAATCAAAAGCTGACTTGCAATTCTCTCTAGAGATGTGGCTGGCATGAAACCTTTGCAGGTCTTCCTACTAGAACCAAAAAGTGAAAGAGCCAAAGAAGCCCTAGGAGGTGATATGAGCACTATGAGATTCTTTTCTAAAATAAATATGTTAAATAAAAAAAACCAAAAAAAAAAACCCCAACAAAACCCCCAAACAAAAAGCTGGGCACTGGGGGAAGAGGGGAGGAGGAGCATATGAAGCAGAGGAGCAGTTTGAGGTCAATAGAGCATATTGCACTTCCCATCAAAAGGATGAACAGTAATGTGATTGGATGGCTGGGATCACCAAACAAAGGATGGATGGATAATGAGGTCACGATGAAGAGGATGAGGAGGAAGGGGAGGGAAAAGGCAAGTTCTGATTGTTAACATATAAATATGTCAAGAAATGAAACCTAATTTACCATAACAATTTTAATCCCCTAGGCCCTATACAACAAAATCCCTTTAGATTACTCAACGTCAACGTTTAAAAGCCCAAAACCAACAAGGGCATACTGTGACAAGGGCTACTGGTATGTTGCCTGCCAAAATTCAAGCTAGCTCACTTTGTAATCAAATTCTATTTGCCGGGTTTCATTTCCAGCATTTATCTCAACTGGAAATGGGTATGTGAACCCATTCGAGTGAAATTTGGTCAGTTCTGTTTTTTCTTTGTTTGCTGGTTGTTGTTGTGGATTATCTTGTTCCCCTCAAAGAAAAAAACCCAATCCCAAGAAACTCCTGCTTATAAAGGACAGGAAATTGTTCTCAATGATATGTAAAGGAAAACCAAAGTATTAGTAAAATATGGGGAGAAAGTGAAGAAAGTGGGAATCCTTCTATATTTTCCCCATTCAAGTCATGTTTTACAAATGGCAACTGGTTATTTCTTGGCGATACAAATTGATATTATACTGACTGATAACATAATGATATGTGCCAAATGATAGTCGGTCAAATAAAATTAAAGGAAAGCACAGGATGTGATATGAATTGGTCACCTGCTTCACTTGCAAACAAAAATGAAAAGATAAAATAGAGAGGACTTTTTACCCACACGGACTGTCATATCGCTCTTATAATTAAAACTTTCCACCTATAAAATTATGGTCATCTCAATGTTTTAGTTATAATTTTACACCAGTGTTGTTGCTGCTAACTTAAAAAGGCAGGATGTGGGAGAACATAAAAATCTGTAAAACATCACAGATATATTTCATATTCATATTTTACTTTAAAATTCCTATCTGATTTTTATTGCCTTTAATTTATTGACCCCTTTTCATTGAATTTACTTCATGTGATGTGTACTGAAGTTCAGATTTCAAATACTGTTTGCTCCCACTAATTTTGGCGACTAAATGATAAGAGGAAAAGGCAAGTTGTGAGAAGGGATAAGGGGGGAGGAAAAAATATGACCTTGAACATGAGAGGGGAGGGTGAAGTGTGGAGATAAAAAATGAGATACATCATCAGAAAAGAGACAGGTTTCCTGTCCATCTAAAAATAGCATTGACAGATCAATAATCATCATAAGGATTAAAAATAGAGCATCATCAAATTGTTCATATGTCAATAGTAATAATAATAATAATAATAATATAAGATGAAAAATAGCCTTCAGGCATGTATGTATTCATATTGTATTCATATTCATCGATATTATAAGAATCATCATCATCATCATCATGAAAATAGTGAATAAGTCATTTCATTATATAAGTAGAAGCTTGAATGTGTACATCATTTGGATGTGAAAATCCATCATTTCAAGAGGGGGAAAAAGCTTTAAGTAGATGAAAAAAATAAGTTAAATAGCCAGATCTGTTAAAATCAACACCAGAGGGGGCTATTTGTACACTATTTACAGTCATAGCTCAGATCACATCAGCCGTAGAATTATCTTAACACTCTTTTCACAGGTAAGCCAAAGAAATGATGGCAAAAATTGCAACACTCTTCAGCCAGAGGAAAGCATAAAAGCAAACACTTGAGGTATTATGGGAATCTTCTCAAAGCACTTGTGACGTCTCCACATTACAAACTTATAACACCTTCACATTATAAACTTATGACATCCTCACACTATGGACTTGAAATTTTACTGAATATAAAGTTGGATCAGATGATTAAACCATTTGCTGTCTAAAAATAACATATTTAAAATATTAAAATAAACCTGGAAGAGGATGCAAAAGCAACGTGAATCTTGTTTGTTACATCCTGCTTCTTTTTGTCTTGAGAATTTTGCTTACGTTTACCAGTACTTTGTACGGCATTTAAAATTCATACCATAATTATAATTCACTGTTGATGCAGTAAGTAAAAAGGGTACAGAAAGCAAAAGGCAAATATGATTTTGGAAACAAAACTAAAAGAATAAACCAAAATTCAAACTAAGGACTGCTCCAGTGTGCATCAGGGGCCATGCTGGAACCGAGAGTGGCTGATTTGATCTGAGCCGAATATGCTCCTTGCCTCAGAATATCATCAGAGTATTGTATGATTCCAAAGCAAATGAACGTAATTAATTACAAATGGGCAGTGTAAAAGGGAGAGGGCTATGGCCAGGGCTAGACAGGGATGGTGGTGAGGTTATTGGTGAGCTGAGAAACCAGGAGGAGGCCAATTATCGGATTCCGAGACAAACATTTTTGTCATGGGAATAAGTAATGATGAACAACAATTAAAAGATTCAGCCTGAAAAAATATTTGCTTTGATGGTTTTATTTTCTTGTAAAAGTATTTTTTTTTGTAAGAGAATGTAAAGAAAAATAAAAAATTACATCATACATTGAATGATGGTGATCATTTTGTTATTGTTGTTATTATTATTATTAATGCTGTCAAGAATTGAGATAAATTTGAACATACTACCGGCAGTGAAAATTGTGGGTCCATTTAAGAAGGTGATAAAGATTTGTTGGTAAACAGATTCGGTTTGAAACTAAATGAAATTTCATAAACAAATTAACCTTGAAATATCAGGGTGGAAATGCGACTGGATGCACCAGATTATGGGTTGGAAAGAAAAAAAAAAGGCTCACCTTTACAAACACATGTTTTTTATAAGTTAAGAAATTCATAAAGATTGAACAGAGATTGATGGGGGAATCATGATTGAATGATATATAAGAGGTCATGAGGCAATGATAACGGGAGGGTGGGGAGGTATGGGTTAACAAGCTTGAACAAAAAAATAATTATAAATAATTGAATGAATGATATTTTCAACAATAACCCAGACTACATCGGTACTGGAATTCTCAAACTAAAGGTCAGGATGAGGATGACAGAATCATGATATGAGTATAAGAATAAACACATGTTGTCAGTATTCTTACGCATAACAATAATCCAATTTACAATAAGAGAAGTGGCAATGCAATACCTTGATGAGGATGAGGTGGGAGTCTTTTGTGGTGAAATGCACAACTTTGAATCTTTATATCAAAGGAGAAACAATATTGGGAATTTCAACAGAAAACTGAACTTAGTCATTCTACATGATCAATGAAATAACCCTGTTGTAAAAAAACGACAACTGTAGAGTAACATTTTCTGTGCCATTTATTCTCACAGCTTTTACAGCACATTTTGTACTGTTGCTTTATCAAATTATTGAGGGATTGTAGATGGTGGGTAAAAAGTGCCCACCTAACTTTTGGCAACATTCCTATTGAAAGCAACAAAGGCCAAAACTAGTTGAGGATCCTTCCTTTTGCTTGACAAGGCAAAATGACACAAATGGAAACGGGCATCGAACAATCCCAAATGGCCAATCATGGGAAATCAAGAATGACATCATGTGCAAAAAAGAGACAAAATGTATGAGTGTGAAAAAAATGGGAAAAAAAAATAAAACAACCCCCAAAAATGAGTGCATGACACATAAATGTGTTGAAATGATTCCAGAAGCAAAGAAATTCGTACAGAAAAAAGTTGAAAAATTCGTAATAAAAGCATGTACAAGCAATCTGTAATGTCACCTCAAACAAAAAAAGGGAGATAAAAATTCATCTGAGGTTAAACATTCTACTGTTTCAAAAAATCAAAGAGAAGCGGTGTAAAGAAAGGGCTTGATAATTGATATGCACATTTTGTGTTCAAACCTATTGTCATGGATTTGATCTAAAAAAGTGATGAAAGCAAGAACAAGGAAATCTTGTGACTTTGGGATAAACAATGCAACAAAGTATCGCCATGGTTACCAAGAATAGCTCGGTCTGAGACAGGTGAATAATGACACTTTCAGGATACCATTGATACCAACAGCAACAACCAAAAATAAATTGATATGAAATTTCACTAACCCAAGAGAAAATAAAAACAGCAAAAGCTAAATGCTAAAAATTTGTTAACATCAATAAAATTACTGAGCATTTCTTATGGATTGAATTCAACATTTAAAAATCAAAGGTAGCATTGTGCTGACTAACAAATAAAAAGAAATCATAATATTGCCTTGGGTTGAGATTCTTTCGCATTCATTGTTTACATATGAAACACAACGCCACTCCCCCAGGACATTTTTGTACACATCTTGTTCTGAATGAGGGGATGAAAATATCTGAGCTTGATATAATGTTTGGCAATCCAAACCAAATATGTAAAGAAACAAAGATGATAGATGAATCCAGTTATGTTACATGACATGGCCGGAGAGAGAGGGGAAAGTCCCTCATGCAAAGGACATGACATGTCAACTGGTTGCTATGGTAACATGGAGTGAAATACTGTTAGCTGACTAGTTCATAGAATTCATGACTTAGAACATTCCCCAACAGGAAAATCCATACACTGATGACTTTAAAATAATGTTCATACATGGAAAAGATTATAATTATGGTACAACCTAAAAGTCTCTAAAAAGAAAAAAAGAAAAAAAAAAGACAACTGAACATGATACAACAGGAGATTTTTTTATGCGTAAGATCTTCACTTTTGATAAACTAGAGCATCTTCTCTGATGTAAAACAAAAGTAGTAAAATGAAAAGAGAAAATAAAATACGTGTACAGTATCAATGAACCAAAGGGGTCATTATTTAGAAAACAGAAATCATATTAAAAAATTAGAATCAATTGAAAAACCCTGAAACGAAACGAAACAAAAGATAGTATCCAGATTGAAGTCATCCAAATTCCTGCCACAACCGCAAGCCGCGAAGCCTTGGGACAATTTTGACGGTTGAAATCCCTTTGCTAAACATGCCGTTGGTCCGATATCTTCCTTCACCCCTGGCCTTCACCTTTAAAACAGAAAATGGAAAGGGATGTGTAAAAATAAATTACTATATCATTTCAGTTCAGTCTTTATATTTTCGGATATATTTTGAGGAGATTGGCGAGAGGTGAAAATGAGAATTTGTGAGCAGCCAGTACGGTATCATTATCTCTAGAGCAAGATTTCATTAAAATTGGAAGAAAGAGCATCAAGTCATTATCACGGCCACACTTCATGGCTAGGGTTTATTCAGATAATATACATGATAAAATACATTGTTCTCATCAAATTTTAAGTCCAATACTGATACTTTTTGCTGTAATTCAAAATGAATCTAAAATACCAGTGTACGAGAAAGTTTTAGTTAAGCTAAAAAAAAATTTGATTCAACGATAAAAGACGAAACAGGTGTATAAAAAATACAATATTCAAATCAAATTGACACTATAGTCATTTAAATAGTTTACTGTAGAAGCGAAAAAAAATCAATTTAAAAAACAAACATCAGACACACAGAAACAAACAAAAAATATAATAGTGATTTCGGTACTTGACATAAGATCTGCATTGTCACTGCCTGTACAATTTACAGAGAGTCACAGCTAAATCTAAATACAAACTTAATCAGATAATCAGATCTGACTTTTCATTGAACATGATTTCATACCATTACACAAAAACACCCTGAAAACAATAATTCTTCCCCCACCCCCCTTCTCTCTCTCTCTCTCTCTCTCTCTCTGAACACCTTCCTGCTTGTTTTAATGCATCCAGAGTTACTACATAATGCAAAATATACAAGCAGAAAACAACACAACACGACCCCACCCCCAACCCAACCTGCCCTCTCCCTACTCTCTACATGTATACACAAACACATATTAAAAACAAAACAAAACAAAACAAAAAAGCAAAAATCAAACACAAGAACTTTTCAAAGTCCAAAATTGGCTTTCAGGTCACAGCCGTTAACAATCATAATGAACATGTATTTGCTTTCAGAACACCATATATCAATTTCACAAATTCTGATCTGCAGTTTAAGCAGTAATTATTCCTGATCGAAATTACATGTAAAATGAAGCAATTAGATACGGATTAGATTCTTATCAATTTAATAGCTCTTTGTTATTGGCTGGTTGGAACAGACCACAGTTTAATTCTTTCTTTTCTTAGACTAAAAACTATCATAGGAAATAAGCTATTTCTCCAGGATAAAAAATACGAGACAAAATTACTGACACTCAATGAGATACATGGAAAACACATCCAAAACTTCAAAAAGCCCCAGTTGAAATTAAATTTAAAACACTCCAAAGGAAAGTAAAAAATATCACAACAACCCATTCCTCGCCCCTACAAAAAAAAATCTCCAGCAATATGAATATTATGTACATACATACCATACATTAAATGTATATATATAATGTACATATAATATATATATATATAAAATGATATTGATATAGATACACATAAATATATTTGTATCTGTGTAAAAAGGGATTTAAAACAGAGTTTTACACTCAGACATAGAAAACATAAAATATGGGAGGAAAAATCTCAAAAAAAATTAAATTGAATATTTCAATTGGTCTAATGAATAACAGCACCAAGGCAGCTATAAAACATCATCATTACATTACATCAAGAAAAATGTGTTCTCCACTGTACACAACAAAAGAGAATTTACACACAGCTAAATGACTATTTTTAAAGTGTTTAATTCAAAGGGCTTTCTCTTTGTTTAAAAACGATAGCAGCTGGATTCTTTAGCTTTAGATGCCACATACGGTATAAGGTGTGGGGACCATCCGCTACATTTGTTGGCTTTTAAGGCGGTACACGTATCTCAAATTTACTTTCCACAAGGGAGGTAGGCATTCTCGGGGAGCCACACTAGGTTTTTTTATTTTCCCTTTTTCACGCATCGAGAGGAAAGGAACGGCAAAATTATGAGAGAAAAAAAAAAGACGAGACCGACAAACGTCAAAAACACATGACTACGTCCAGTGACTATCAAAGAATGAAAACCAACCAAGGACTACCTAGCGTTTTTACCAAAGAAAAAAATAAACATAGGCGAACGATGACCACCAAAAGAACACAGAGGCAATTGGTGAACAATTAACACTCGAAGATTCAAAGAGATGATAATTTCAATTGAAATACACTTACACACGCCAAATTGAAAAAGAACTTGTAAAGAAATGAAATGAAAAAAGACGTACAAAAATCACCACCTAAGACATAGATCTATTTTTACCTTGTTCTTAAATTAAAGGTAACCTTCTGTCCATCAACCCCACTCCCTTAAAAAAAAAAACCCACACGAAAAAACCACGCAAAACCCCTGAAAAACAAAAAATAAAGCCTGAACCCCCTGCCACCATCCCATAAGAAATAATATTTTAAAAAATCTCCCAAAAAAACAAAAACAAACCTCCCCCTCCTCCAAAAAAAAAAAAAAGCCCCAAAAAAACAACAACCAACAAACAAACAAACAAAAAAGAAAGAAAAAAAACCCAAACAGAATAACAAAAAAAAACAAACAGGAAAACAAAAGAAAATAAAAAGGAACAAAAAGCCCTTAAAAACCAAACCAAAAAAAAATCCCAGTCTTCAAGACACTGTTGCGTGGCTGTCCGTATCCAAACCTTCACATTTAGTACATGGTAAAACAAAACAGGTGACACACTTTATTTTTTCACTAGAGGAAAAAACACCAAGCACAAATTCACAGTTACGACCGACTCTTTGTGCCATAATATAACAGTAATATAGCACATCCAATCAAAAATAGGCGCTAACTGTAAAAAAAACCAAAAAAAAAAAAAAAACCAACAAAAAACAAAAACAAAACAAAAAACAACATAAACATATATTTCAATCAAAACCATTTTAAGTATTGAAAATAAAACTTAAAACATAGGGGGAAACAAACTAAAAAAGAGCGAGAAATGACCATCTTTGCGTGTGTCTGGTAGGCTTAATGTTAAATCAAAACTGCATAGGCTAGGTCTGTCAAGGTGCACTGATAAAAAGAAGACAATGCCAAGATTCTAATGCCACAATATGGGAAGTCAGTGAGCTGAGGGAGTTAAAAACAAAAGACAACAAGCAAACCAAATCATTTCTCTTGCAGACTATTTCCAACATTCCTGCCAGTCAGAAACTATCATCATAACAGTGGGGTTTAAACATGCACGTCTTTGCCCAGGATTCCTCTATCAAGTACGTTAACCCTATGCAGAAAGTAAATTGATGCCTCTAAAGGGTCAATAACAGCAAAGAAAAAAAAATCACACACCAAGAACAAAATTAAAATTAGCCAACACTGTAGACCTGATACCTGCACTTGCATCGCTTTCTGACTTGTTGACAAGACAACGCAGCCAACCCAGTTTGTCAGGCAATATAAAGACCAAAACTAGGACTTGTCACGCAAAAGCCAAACTTGAAAATACATGTACTCAAAGCACAAGCCTTTCAGTAAAAATGTAAAGTTTGAAACTGTAGAAATTCTAATGATTCGTTTGAGGAGAAAATTCATCTGAACCTGGAAGTGGGTTTTTTGTTTTTTTTTAGTTTGTTTTTTTTGTTTTGTGTTTTGTTTTGTGTTTTGTTTTGTTTTTTGTTATGGGGTTGTTTGTTTTTTTGGTACTGCTTTAGCTAGGGACTAAGGGAGTTTTACAAGTAGAGTAACAAAAACGGCAGTATTGCAATTAAAAAAAAAAAATCATGAATTCACCCTTAAGAAAAATGTCTTTTGCTTTTTGACAGACAACTGAGTGTCTGCTGCATAGCAACACAGCAAATGGAGGCAGTTGGTGTAAATAACCTCACCCTCGGGCTAGATCACAAAGTCCCAAATGGGACACAAACCACACTTGTGTTTTTCTTCTTTCAGTGGGTCTGGTTTCATTTTATTTATTGTTTGCTTGTTGTTTCAAGGGACCTGAACAGTAAAAGGGAGAGGTGAAGGGGAAGAAAGTGAAAGAGAGCATGAAGAGACGAACAGGAGGACAAAAAAAAAAAAAAAAAAAAAAGAACAGCCTCCAGACCCAAAATTTGTATGCCTAAATTCCCACTCCCACGACCATTAAGGAGCACCAACATCAAATGCCAGCATGAAAGGAGAGGGAGAGAGAGAGAGAGACATTGAGAGAGGAAGAGAGAGAGAGATTGAGAGAGGAAGAGAGAGAGAGATTGAGAGTGGAAGAGAGAGAGAGATTAAGAGAGGAAGAGAGAGAGAGAAATAGACAGACAGACACAGAGAGCGACAAGGAAGCTAGCATCCACTGACTGACATGTAACTGACAGACAATCCAGACACAGGACAGTTCATTTGGACCACAGCCGTCTGTCTGTCTGGCCATCATGACTCTGTTCATTTGGACCTCGGCACGCGGCACTGTATGGCATGCCGTAAGTCAAAGTGTTCCAACCTATGACAGGAATTGTAACACCTTGGTTCTTGCTTGTTGGTCCTCATTTCTGGACTCTCCCCCACCCAATGAATCTTTGAAGTTTTTTAATTCATCTATTGTATCATAAACTATCACCAAACTTTGCAGTTTTACTTTTGCGTTTTCAATGTCAAAACCACGGAAAGGGCTACTAACCAAATGCCAAATACAGGATTGCTAGTAGACAAAAAAGCAGATGGAAAACTTAAGTTGACTTGTGAATTCTGCACAGAATATTGATTTCATTGCATTTTGTTTTGTCTTTTATTTCCCTTTACAATACTCAAGACAACATTGTATTACAAAGAGTACCAAACTTGCTAGCAAATGCTCATCAGTGCTTAAGACTTTGATCAGCATAGACATTTCGAAAGGAAAAAAAAATGAGCAAGAGAAACACAGGACAGATGGTGAAGAAGAGACTCAACACCTTTGGCGTGGTGGATTGGAGAGAGCTGGACACCGACTGATGCATCGTTATTTCAAAAACAACAAAAAATGGTTTTAGTGGACAATATTACATATCAAAACAAAAAATCATACAAACAAAACGAGAGTAAAAAAAAAAAAAAAAAGGCCAAAGAAATAAAAAGAAATAGGTATACACGTGGACCTTTGACAACACAGAGGATTAAAATTAATTAGATTTAGATGATGGCACATCTCCAGTGACCGACACACTAGCAAAAACCACACCCACATGGCCCAAGGTCAATCAAACACCATAGAACATACAACAGGTGAAGAAGTCAGTAGAAATTATTTTTTTAAATAAATCATAATATAAATAAAACAAAATTCATAAATAAATAAAAAAAAAATTGTAATATAATAATTAGAAAAAACAACTCATTTTACTGAGCAAAAAAAAAAAAAAAGAGACAAATGAAACAAAACTAAAAAGAAAAAAATATTGACCAACCAAATTCAAAAAGAAAAAAAAAGTACAAAACAGCACAACACACACACTCACACACAAAATACTAGCATCTTCATAGGCAAAAAAACATTCCGAGAAAAAAGTACAACGTTCCAAAAATGGATTGGCTCATATTCAACAAGGTCCCTCCCACTTACACCGATTGGCGAATCTGTAGAGAGATGACTGACACCTGCCAATCAAGGCGGTGTGGCCCTGCCCTCTGTCCGAGTGAGGGGAGGGGGAAAGGGGCGAAACAGGAAGGTGGGGTGGGGTGGGGGGGGAAAGGCACTAAGAGGCCGAGATGGAGAAGATGGGAGGATGGACGGGGGGAAAAAATTGAGGAAAGAATTTTTGAGACAGAAAGCTTTGACGTCTGCTAGGAAGGATGTGTGTACACAAACACGTGTACACCAATGTCTGGTTTCCACACACACATCCATACACGCAGACACATTTTCTGGTTTCAACACGCATATACGTACACACCCAATTACACACACCACACACACACAATGTCTGCCTTTGACATCCATCTACAGTCTGCTTTCACCATGGTGTACATACAGTACAAGTCTTGTTTCATGTGGGGGTCTGTTTGTATTCTCATCCATTGTTTTGGTACTTAGTACAGGCATCATTCCACTTACACAGACCCAGGGCACATCTCCATAGCAACCTGCCTTATCGACTCTCTACCCTCAAATCAAAAAAATTTTAACATGATTTTTTTTATTCATTTATTTTCATTAAAAAAAAAAAAACAAAAAAAAAACAAACAACCCAACTAAAGAAGAAGCTGTAGAAATGCTTCCTATCACCTTTTGGTGACGTCCAACCCAACAGCAAATACAGCGATCCTTTTTTATTATTGGCTAACTTGCATTATAAAACCCCAAGGCCAAAACTCGCCTACATTTTGTGAAGCACATCACACTACTGGCAAAACTGATTACAAAGTCTGTAGCCCTCATTCACCTTCATGGACAATCTTTCAATTCCTGATTTTTTTTTCTTTTTTCTTTTTTGTTTGTTGTTTTTTCTTTCTTTGGCTTTTGGGGATTTTTTCAAAACCATTTTGATTTTTCTGACTTTCTCCTTTTTTCCCTCTCTTGATTTTCTTTTTCCCTTTTTTGTTTTTGTTGGTTTTTGGGGTTTGTGTGTGTTTTTTGTTTTGTTTTGTTTCTTGTTGTTTGTTTTTTTTGGTTTTTTTTAAATTGTTTTCTTTAACAGGTTAGGGAAATATAAGCCAGGAGTTGTTAAAGTTAAGACTACCTGTAGATGATGTTACAATGATTGCCTAGAAAGAGAAAAAGAAGCAGAAGAGGAAGGGCGAGTCGACAGGTAGAGACAAGCGATGCACTGAGTACAGCAACCAGGAGTTGCCTGCCTTGCACTTGCTCAACAAGCGGCCAGTCAAAATCGATGCGAAATGAGGCGGAAAAAAATGCATTGTATGATTTCG
Organism: Plocamopherus imperialis; assembly: GCA_039654505.1. Taxonomy (NCBI): domain Eukaryota; kingdom Metazoa; phylum Mollusca; class Gastropoda; order Nudibranchia; family Polyceridae; genus Plocamopherus; species Plocamopherus imperialis. Next base: position 2,220 of record JBCHJU010159835.1, on the reverse strand, counting down.
GTTGGCCAAGTCCGTGGCAAGGAAAAGACAGCTCTAACACTTGTTGCTGAACTCAATGCCGCTAGGTGGATTGGAGTCATTGAAAGAAAAAGATTAAGATAATTTCTTACTGGTTTCAAAAAGTAAAATAAATAAATGAAAGAAAAACAAATGAAATAAAGACAAATGTAAAAAAAAAAAAAAAAAGAAAAAGAAAGAAAGAAAAGAAAACAGAAAAAAAAACAAACAAAAAACCAAAAGCAAAATCACAACAAAACGGTTAAGTGTCATTGTCTTACCTGGCATATTTGTGACAACGACTACATTAATATGGCCTGTTAGCATCTTTGGGTCGTTTGAGCTGAACCTTGAGCCGTTTCATGCCAATCTGGAAGCCGTTCATGGCCTGGATAGCGGTCTGAGCACTGGTGGGGTTGTCAAAGCTTACAAAACCTGGAGTAGGTAGACGAAGAAAGGAATTTACAAAAAGGAAGAAAGAAAAATTCTCATAAAGGAGATTGATTGATTTTTTAAAAATCATGTCATATACTTGAAACAAAAAAACATATATGTGGAAATTCAGACGTGGGCATTAGTCTGAGTGAGGATTGTGAAGGGCAACAGAAAACAATCCTTTGCTGCAAGACCAAGGACACCATTTTCATTCAAACAAGAAATGTCCCAGTGTCAAACTAGGAAGGAAGGCGTTGCCAATCATATGATTGGCCCTCTCTGATGGATAAAAATCTTTTCTTAAAAGGTTCAAGTGTTCAAAAGAAACAAACCCATACAACCAAACAGATGACAAGCACGGCCTGTGACCCATCCCATGATAATCCAAAATCTACCAGGGCAACCCACAGTGGGAAGGAAGAGTGTAAGAGGACTGCAGTAACAGAATTCAAGATTGGCAAGCCTCCAACCATTTTATCCATACAGAGTAGGACATCCTCCATCCCCCATGCATAGTTGGCAGAAAGAAAATTCAGAAAATGGAATAAACTTCCCACCAGTTCAAAATACAGCAAAGACAGTGACAATGTGAGAATACTACAGACACACTCAGTTTAGGCACATTGAAAAGAATACTCAGCTAGCTGCATTTGTCAGCTGTTTTGAAGAAGTAATTAGAAGATAAGTTTTCCTACTTTCTTCGTCCCTCAACCAGGCGACTCACCAAAACATTTGCTCTGGTTGGTGGCTCTGTCCACGTAGACTTTAGCGCTGATAACGTTGCCGAATGGAACAAACATTTGAGCGAGCTCCCCGTCGCCGAACTCCTGAGGCAGGTGGTAGATGAACAAGTTGCAGCCCTCTGGGCCTTCCTTCTGGGCGGTGGGGACGAGGGTGGTGGATGGCGCCAGCTGCTGGAACCCTGGGTAGACGGCTGGGTACGCTGTTGGTGGACAGGGAAAGACCGGACAGTGGTCAGTACAAAAAGGGTCTGGAGAGTACCCGTGGATGCTTGCTTAATACAAAAAAAATCAACATGTAATTAAAACTCACAAGAAAAAAATATCAAAAACCGCACAAATATATGGGTCAGTGCCAGAAAGTACTCATTTTGATGGCTATATAGGAACTTCACTAGAAATACTACAGCTCAGTTATTTATAATCTAAATGTTGTTGTATCTATGTTTGAGTGTTCAGAATTGCAAAAGGAACCACATGAGTTTGCTTGTTTTGTTCAAATCAGAAATTCTTTTTCTATTTCACCATGGTTTTTGCTTATTAAAAGTGCATAGATGATTTGTACTGTCAGGAAAGCTACAATAATAAGTTGTTCTTTACCTTCCATACAAATAACATTTAGGGAAACTTTCTGCTTACTCATGAAAGCAATTGCTACCTCAATTCAACAATTTCTGTTGGGTATTTGTTGAAATACCATTTGTTTTATGAAGTCCATGTCGGACATCACTCTTGTCATCAGAATCTCGGCGCACAAAAATTTATATTTTTATAGCACACAGCATCAACTGGCCAATTATTGGGCTGAGGGTTTCAATAAATACACTACAACCCAATGAATTGCATGGTCAAATATCGTTTCTGCCCACCTGTGACAGTAAACAAAGGATGTAAGCGTGTTGGGCCAGTTTTGCATCATCTTAAATGTATAATTGACATGTTTGTATCTGCGTTTAGAGCCTGTACTTGTATGGGGTTAGACGCACTATAAAAGCCATTTCTTCTTCTTCTTCTTCTTCTTCTTCTTCTTCTTCTTCTTCTTCTTCTT
>JBCHJU010159724.1:0-10167 GCA_039654505.1 Plocamopherus imperialis | reverse complement strand
GTATTTATCATATTTTTATCGTAAATAATAATAACAATCCTGCCATCTGATTACCCCAAATAGAAAGCCCTGAGATCATCCTCTTTGGATGTACTGGGCTATACCTCAAACAAACAAACAAATCCGCCTTCACCTTCATAATTTGGAAGGCTATGATTGTTGCATTGAATAAGTAGGCCTCATAAAAATGTTTGAAATTTTGTCAGTGTGGAGCCTGATGTCACTTACTCTTTTAGATTTTAACTACCAAGGCTTTTTTTACATTGGTAAAAGCACATGTTTGTCAAACGTCTCTGATGGGGCTAGAAACTCATTTATCCTTACCACAAGATATGGAAATGAAAATCACTGTGTCACTGTGACCACCACAGTTAAGTGAAGGAGTATCTCCATCTTTTTTTTTTTAATTTGTTTAAACTGTTTCTGGTGTTGTTCATTTTATTGGGCTTTATTACCTCGATAAAGTGTGATGGAGGGGTGTAGCCCTGGCTCTATGTTCCTCCAGGGATACAGTGGCATAAGTGAAGTAAGTTACTTCAATAAAGGATAAAAATTATCCAGGATTTATTATTTTCAATTCAATGCCAACTTATTGTTTATCCATACACTAGGTCTTTCATCAGAGGATCTCATTATGTATTTGCACATTTGATTCTTGATCAGAGGATCTGATTTATCTGTAGGCCTACACATTATTACTGATCAGAGTCAGAGGATCTGATTTATGGATACATTTGATTCTTGATCATAGTTTTGTTTCTTTCATTGTCCAGGTTCGTGTTTTAGCCAGAGATGGGGGGACCCCATCCAGAACAGACACCACCTATGTTGAAGTGACCATCAGGCGGGAAACTGGAGTTTTGACCTTCACCTTGCCCAGTTATGCTGTTACCATTAGTGAAAACACGGAAATCAACCGTGCTGTCGTAACAACAAGGGCCCAGCCAGGGGTAAAGAATTCTGTATTTAATTTTCTCCTTAGCATTAATTCCTTAAGTTGAATTTCAGAAGAAGAAAGGTAAATATCGATATACGCAAAGATGTGGATGGCGCACAAAGTTAATGTCTGTCTCATACCTGGTACTTGAAGAAGAAAATAAGAAAAAGGAAAGGTGAGCTTGTGTAATATCCACTTAATATACTTAAAGTACTTTTCAAGGGGTCCCCAATCAACAGCAACACGACATAACATGAAGGATGAAACAGGCCACTTAGTACAATTTTTCAGACCGGGACAATGCTGTTAACCGCAAGGTAATGATTTTACATGTGGGTGTGGTGAGAAAATGTGTGTAAAGAGCCTTTTTGAAAGACTCAACTTCACACCGCCCCTGGCATGATCGGACGCAAGACCTCACGTTCGCTAAGCAAATTGCCTATCGCTAGACTAAAGGACCACACAGATTGATCACAGATCAGAGAAGATTGATCCATAGGTGAAGATTGTTGATACCAATATTAAAACTTGGATATAAAATACATTCATGCTCTATGAACAAACCAAAGAGATATTACATTGTGTGGTAGTGTTTTGTTAATAGACCCTCATAATGTACAATGTTCAGATATAGCTGACAATAGATGTGTATACATTTTCTTTCCAGACTCCTGATTACCGAATCCTTGGGTACAATCCAGCTCCCAACTACTTTGATATCAACACAAATAATGGCATCATCTCTGTCATCACTGACTTAAGAACAGACCCAGCTAAACTTACCTTCTACCAGGTATTATTAAATGTTTCATGTGACATTGGATTATTTTCCATAAAAACTGTTGTTTTAATTATTTGTTATTTTTTTAGGTTTTTTAAATTTTTTATTAATTCGTAAATTTTATCTATTTATTTTTTTTAGGGTATGTGGGTTTTTCTAAATTTCTTTGTTTTTGTTAGTCTTTTTTTAAATTATGATTTTTTGTTTATTATTTTTAGAGGGAGTTGTGTGAGAAATACCCTTTTGCTTTTGCATTATTCATCTTTGTAGTTAGGTTTATTGATTGTCTGCATTCAACTATTGTTATTTTTTAAAGGCCATTCTCAAATTCTGAAAGTAGAGATGAATAGCTTCTGAAGACAATCTCCTAGCACAAAAGCTGGACTACAAAAATATTCAAGAAATACAACTCATGTTACAGTGACTGGTCTTTACACTTGTCAACTTTTTATTTTTCTCCAGCTTTTATTAGAAGCCACAAGTAATACAGGTATCAGTATTCAAACAGCGTCAGCACTGGTGAACATCACAGTGGTGCGTAATGAGAATGGTCCAATTTTCACACTTAGCAACTATGCGGTCCAAGTTCAGGATACCATTTCCATTGGAACAGTAGTTGTCCGAGTTACAGCTACAGATGCTGATGGGGTAAGCATCTTCATGCATTCGCTTTATCAAGACTAGCAATAAAATTAATGGTTTAAAATAGCTTCCAACATAATAATCTTTAAAATGTTGTCAAGTAGGGAATATAAATGTCTTTTGAATTAATTGAGTTACTTATTCCTTCCACCTCCCACCCTCTTTATTTAGATTGCTTGAAAGTTTTGTAGCATATTATTTTTTGAAGACTTTGAGTGAGGACAAAACATTTATGAAAGTAATCCTGTTCTCATCTTGGCATATTATAAACCTCTTTATCTTATCTTTGTTGTTCTTAAATTTCAGGATGTTATTGACTATAGCATCATTGATACCCAAGATTTTACCTACTCCGATGTGGTTTTCATCAATCCTAGAAGTGGAGCCATCTCTACCAAGATCACACTCTTCAACACAGATGTTTTGAGGGTAATCTTTTGCTAATTGACATATCTATTTATTAAGTTGTATTATTTTTCTTGCACTAGTTAATTTTAATTATGAAACATATTTTCACAGCAGTATAATTTGAGTGTGATTATACTGTTTCACTGCCCTCAAAGTCCATGTAATACACTGTAATTTTTTGAATGAATGACCTGAATTTAATTTGTCTACAGACCATTTGAGGAATGCCATTGAAAATGTTTTGAACACTATCAAAAAGTTGTCATGAAATCATTTTTTGTATATTTTTCCTTGGCTTGAATTTTTTTGTTCTTCCTTTTTTGGCAATAGAGTGGAGGGTCTGGGAATGAGGTTTAAGTATGTCTAAATTTAAATCTCTTGCAAGATTTGCAACTTAAAAATGTGTAATTTGTAATCTGTAACAGTTCCAAGTTAGAGCCAGTGATCAACGTGTGCCTGCACGAACATCTGTTTCTAATGTGACAATTGGAGTTCTACATGATTCATTTGCACCTCAGTTCCTCAATGATCCGTATTCTGCCAGCACCACTCCACAGGCCAACAATGGACAGCTTCTGTATGAAGCATCAGCAGTTGACCAGGACTTGAGGGTAAATAACACATGAGACAGTGCAATCAGCAAGCTACCTCATCAATTTACTTTGGGCAGCAGCAGTGATTCCATCACCCATCTCAAAGATTTTGTTGGGTTTTTTTACACGTCCATTTTCCTCTTGATAAATCCATTTTTCTATCCCTATTATATGGATAGAATTTGTTATTGATTTCCAAATCTAAATCCCCTGTACATTGTTTACTGATTTTTATGCACTCTTCATTCCATTTTGGGAAAGTGTAAAGTGATGTGTTGAAACATAATACAAATCAACCTACCGCTGGATTAAAGTTCAATAAATTCCTGTCTCATTCTTATAAAGGCATTGTGTGATTCAAAAGAAATCCATCCCATTTAATTATATTAAATACAATAATAACATACCATAATAGTACATGCTGTAATGATGGATGTAAGAATGTTCTGTTGCTTTCTCTCCCAAGGGCATCCTTCAATATGAAGCTATTGGAGATGGTGTTGCCCCAGCCTTCTTTGCCATCAACAGAACTACTGGACGCATCACCTTAGTTGACCGCAGCTCTCTTTCGTTTGACCGTGGAACAAATTATCTGGTATTAATAGAAGCAATTATATTAATGCTCAAGAGAAAAGAAGTCTTAGACTATATATTTTTATGAACTTCATAAGATCAAATCTTGACTGCGGTTTTACAAATCTATTTTAAATGCATAATTGGAGAATTACATAAAATAAGTGATGCTTAAATCTTATCTTTACTAATATTTTCAACAGATCTTATTTAGTTACTTGATACTGATTCATAATGGTTGTTTTAGCATTATTATGAGAATTACTTTATTGTCATTGCTATTATTTCACAATTATTTATTTTTTTTGCTGTCATTCTGTGGATATTTATCATCTTTGCTTTATCAATGTAATAATGTTACAGTGCCAAGCCTAATCATAAAGTACGTACATAATGATGACAGCTGTAAAGAAATACCAATGTTCCGACTCATCCGCAGTTGAGGATTGTAGTATATGACTCAGTGTACCCCACAAATCGTGACACAGCGGAGGTCAGCATCTTCATCACTCGTAACCCAGCTGCACCCCTTTTCAGTCTGCCACAGTACATTGCCACCATTCCTGATACTTACCAGCTTGGATTCAACATAACCCAAGTCCAAGCTGTCGATGCCGATGGGGTATGCTACTGGGTTACTGGGAGGTTTAAAAGAATGTTTCCACAGGCAACATGAGCAATCTTTGGGGTACAAAAAACAAGCTATGTGTGTGTGCTTGTGTGTATGTGTGAAGAAGGTAGGAATTGGGAGCAGGGTGATCCCTCAATTTCCTGTCCAAGCCATATCCAGTCTGCGACCAGAATAAGGTGTTGCTTGTGTTGGTGTTTTCTGTGTGTGAGTTTCCTGAACCCTGTCTTTTTTTTACTGTGTTTCTATTGTTTCATGATGATAGAATAATGACCACCATCCTACTTTCTATCTATCATTCTTTCACTGAAGCCACCATCTAGATCTTCATGCAAAGTACATAATGGATGACCTGACATATGTTGAATTAGTCTGTCCAATAGTGGAATACACCTTCGGTGTCTGGCAGTTAATGCTGTCTGACTTATTGACCTATGATTTATAGAATACTTTTAACTCCTATGTAGCATAAACTGATGTACTGGTATGAGCATGATTTAACTCTTTCACCACATTTTATCTTTATATCGGGATTAGCGCAAACATACTTGTAGTGAAAGAGTTCAATTTCAATTGAATTCTTACCGATGATTGGGTTCATAGTGCAAACTTGGTGTGGAATGAGTTAAAGAAAAGTATTTGTCCACTGACTAGAATGATTTAAAGAAAAAAGTATATATTGGTACATAGAATGAGTTAAAGAAAAGGGTTCATATATCAACAATTATTGCCTAACTGCAATTTCTTCAAAAATGTATATCTTCATTTGTTTAATTTTAAAAAATGTTCTTAAAAAACATCCGCTGGACATCTTTCTTTCAAGGATACTGTGAAATATGAACTGACTGGAAACACGCGAGCTCTTGAATACTACTACTTGAATCCAGATACTGGTGTCATTTCTTTGAAGAAGCCTCTCACCGAGGGCACACAAGCCAATGATCAGGTATCTTAGTTTTAGAGTACATTGTACTTGCCACAACGTTGCTTTGTTTGAAAGAAAAAGTTAAAAAATCTACCAAGCAAGCTGTACTGTGTTTGTATCCTTTTCTAGAAATGAGTACGGTATAAATATCTTGCAAGAACTAGATATTTGTGGTAATATCATAATGTAACAATATCACTGCTTTTATGCCAGAGATGAGTGAATTTTTTAAAATGCCTTGTAAATAGCCAATGATGAGATTCATGTAGGCCCTGCTGCAATTAAATTATGTAAATGAGGTTGGTTTTCAAGTATGTTTGTTTATTTTGATGTTGCTGTTATTTATTTGTATTTTTGTTTGTTGGTGCTTTTTTTTGTTACTGTTTCTTTTCTTTTTTTTTTTTTTTTAATCGGAATGGCTCAAGAAGCTAGTGCATGAACTGGAATGAAAGATTAAGTCCTCAGTTTCTGTAATGTAAATTTGTTTTTTTCAGCTCATCATCAGAGCAAGAGACCAGGGCTCTCCTGAACAGTTTGGTCAAACACTAGCCATCATCAATGTGATCCGTGACAATGCACCTCCTAGGTTTATTCAAGAGCCATACAGAACTACAGTACAGAGGACCATTGCTGTCAACTCGACTGTACTCAGGGCCAGAGCTGTAGATGATGATTTACAGGTAAGGATAACATCTCTCATAAACATCCTAAATAGTCAAGATGGAAACAGGAGGGGAAAATCTCTCATAAGAGATAACGATGTAGGAGGAGAGAGATTTAGTTAAATTCCTTTTGATTGGAGAAAAATCAGAATCTTAAATACTTCACATTCAGTGCGTCTATGACATATATTGGTCCGGATTTTTAAGTATAAAAAATTGAGTCAGAACCCAGAGGTCTCTAAATAGACACTAAGAAACACTAGTGCAAACATTTTACAACAAAACATACATCACAAGAGCTGCCCAGTCTGGCTAAAGAAAAGTTAAATTACATAGTTATAATGCAGAGGCATGGATTGAAACTTTGTACATTGCTTTTTTCTTGGATGAATAACATCAAGCTTAATATTTTTTTTACCTAGGAATGAGTAATAATGAAACTTTTTATATTCTCTGCTAGAGATGAATAACAGGTGAAACATTTTTATATTTTCTTCAAATGAAGAATAAGTACAAAACTTTTCATTCTTTCTTTCAGGGAAGAATTACGTTTGAAATAATTGGCAACTACCCAGCTCCAACTTTCTTCTTCATCGATGAAGTGAGTGGCAATATTTTTGTCAAGACACAGCTAGGACTGGATAGTCTGAAGACCAATACATACTTTGTGAGTCAACAACAATTTACAATAATTCCAACTTAATAATATTCTTTGTGAGTTTACAGTGTTCATAATGATGATAACACATACTTTGTGACTTAACAAGGTCATGAACCCATGCTCTGTCCCTTTACCAAGACATGAACGCATGCTTTGTTAGTTTATAATGTGATGAACACATATTGTGTGTGTTACCAATGACATGAACATGTATTTTGTGAGTTTACCACTTTCATAATGATATCAATATGTATTTAGTGACTTAACAACTTTTACAATGATAGGAACAGCAATGCTTGATCTGATAGTACCATTATCCATTATTCTTTGAAACATGATTGATTGAAAGAATCATGGTGCAATTGTGAATATGCTTTTTGTGCATGGATTTGTCATCAGTAACATCAACTGTGTTAATTTTTAAGTTTTTGTTGTTGTTGTTGTTGCTTTTGTTCCATTTTCTCTCATTTATTCCTTCATTATATTTTGGTCTTCTTTTTCATTACCTTTTGGTGTAATTGTTTCATTGTAACAGTAACATAAGAATTCTTGACTGCAGGTGGTGGAAGATCTTGTCTTAGTCTTATTCTTTAAAAAACTGAGAAACTCGGCTGAGTAATGTTGTCAACTTGCTCAAAGCATTTCTTTCTGATATTTTGATATTGAAATAGTGTAATACATTTAAGTTTTTGCCTAAAAAGTTTTTCATTTTTACTGTATTTTGATTTGGTTGGCAGTTTTTTTTTCTCAGTTTCATTTGGAGGCTAAAGCTAAAGGCCTGCAAAATCTTTTGGTCCTTGATGGAAAGAAAAGCCAGGTGTGGTATCCTCTTTGTTGTGCATTGAAGATAGATGTGTGCTGTGTTACACATTATAAGAGTTCTCCTTTATATCTTGTCCCCAGTTGAGCCTAATTGCCTACGACAGCGCCTACCCAACAAACAGAGCGACAGCTACCGCCACAATCTTTGTCAATTTGAACCCCAACCCACCAATTTTCTTCCCAGCCAGTTACGACCGTGTTGTGTCTGAAGACATTCGTATTGGGTCAAGCATTGTTGATGTCAACGCCACTGATCAGGATCCATTTGTGAGTATGATTTTTTCAGATGTTAGAACCTTGAATAAAAAGAACCATGTCCCAATTTTTTTATGTTCTATGTATGATGATATCCGAATTTTGAAATAAGGAAAAGTTGTATTGTATTGATGTAAAGAATATGATATAGCACAGTTTGACATGATCAAGACAATCTAAAAAAAAAAAAATCTTTGTAGAATCTTTGCTTATCTTTTGCAATCTTTGATGGATTTTGTTTGAACAATATTTTTGTCTTTCGGACTTATGCAGAATTGGGAAATGCTTTAAGAATTTTGAGATTGCACTAAATATTGCCAGAGTGATGACCTCTCTTTTTGAAAAAGGTATCTTATTTACCCACAGGATGTGATTCGCTATTCACTTATTGGTGATGCATTGGATGAGGAATATTTCTTCTTGAACAGTGATACTGGATTTATTTCTCTTAAATCACCGTTGACCAACACACAGACTAACCAGTTTAGGGTAAAGAGAAATGACAATGAAATTATATTACCTAAGTTGAAGTAAAGTAGAACTTTATTACTCATGAAGACTTTTGAATTATTAATTCATTTTTAAAAATATTACTTTCATAATGATGGGATTTACAGATGATCTTAGTCTTCAAAATAGCTTAGTCTTAGTCTTGTCTTCAGGATAGCTGACAAATAAGAGAGCTTAGCATTCCTGTCAATGTGCCTAAAGCAATTTTATCTTGTATTTAAGTATAAATGTGTACATTAATGTTTCTGTTTAAAACATTTGTTGGGAGTCTATTCCACTATCTGAATAGCGTAATTTACAACTTTAAATAAGTCTGATTTACTCAATGATTTGGTAAGTGCCTAAACCGTTCTATTTGTGATTGATGAATGTTATTAAGTTTTTGTTGTATAGAGGTTTAAGGAAGCAAGAAATCAAAGAAGGCCCAGTTGCCTTGTTCTATTGCTCTATCAAAGCTTTGAGAAATAAATATCTTTGCTTTGCTTGTTTCAACTCATTTAGTTTGATGTCCAAGCATCGGATCAGAGCAATCCAGCTCGAACGGCCACCGCCAATGTCATTGTCAATGTTGTGAGAGACGAGGCTCCGCCTGTGTTCATCAGAACTCCATACTCAACTAGCGTTCTTGAAACAGCAGAAGTTGGCAGTTCCTTCTATCGTGTAACAGCCACTGATGCAGATCAAAAGGCAATGATTAGCTTCTTTTCTTTGATTGTAAAATAAGACATTTTAAGAGTGAAATTAAAGTGAATTTTGTGGTAACCCAGATGCAGTAGTTGCAGTATTCAAGTAACAAAAGAATGAAATAAACAGCAAAGTATTAAACAAATAAAAAGTAAAGAAACATAAAAAAAGCAAAAAGCAAAAACAAAAGCTAAACAACAACAACAACAACAACAACAAAAAAGAAGTCCCAACAAACCTCCCAAACCCCCCAAAAACTAAAAGAACTAAAATGAAACCTGAAAAACAACAAAAACAAGTCAGCAACAGCTTATAAAAAACAGCAAATACAACCACAATAAAAAAGAAACAAACAAATCAATCAAAAGGAATCTCCATAGAATTAAAAGCCTGAGTATTACATATATATGCATGTATATAATACATGCACACACATTGATATCATGATTAATATAATGCATAATAATACGTATGTTACTGTATTATTGAAAAATTACTTTTACGTAATGATTTTTGATTGATATGACCTACGTAGTTAATGAATGAGCTCATGGTGCATGAAGAGTTGACACTGTTCTTCCTTTTTTCCTAAACATGATCAATATGCTCTCTTTCCACTTATTCAGGGCAATTTGGTCTATGGAGTTATCGGTGACTTCCAGGCAGCCTTCTACTTTGACGTCAACTCAAACACTGGAAACATCTTTGTAAAGAACAACCTTCGTGAAGACGTTGCTAGTTCATACACTGTAAGGTTTAAACAAATGTTGTCATACTTTTAAATGTGAAGTGATAATATATGTCTGATTCAATCAACATCTGATTCTGCTTGTGTCCATCTGCTCCATCTTTGTATCCCTATCTCAGTCGATGTTTTTGTCTCTTTACTTCTGTATATCTTAATCTCTCTATGTTTTAGTGTTTTTTCATCTCTCTTTCTCCCTCATTTTTTATTTCTCTTTCTCTCTCTCACTCTCTCTCTCTCTCTCTCTCTCTCTCTCTCTCTCTCTCTGTCTGTCTGTCTCTGTCTCTGTCTCTGTCTGTCTCTCTCTCTCTCTCTCTCTCTCTCTCTCTCTCTCTCTCTCT